>OU898285.1:68063215-68348215 GCA_918026665.1 Diabrotica balteata
TTTTTGCATAATGACATATAACTCTGAAAAGATTTGTTGTTGTGTTGAACTACGTACGTAGATTTTTCAGCCAGGAAACCCTTCCCCTTCCTGGTCCACGTTTTCCTTCTACTTTTCCTTGAAGAATTAATTGCAGCAACCCATATCTTTTGCTGTTCATGTGATCGAGATGTTCGATTTTGGCTGTTTTTATTGTGGTTAGCAACTCTTTTCCTTTTTGCATTCGTAACAATAATGGTTAGAGTGTGAGTGTGAGTCGTGATAGTCCACGACTCAACTCCGTACAACAGTATAGGAAAGATATAAAATCGTAGTAACTTGATTTTTATGGGTACTGATAAATCATGGCATTTAAATAGGTTAACCATTTCTTAAAAAGCAAATCTTGCTTTTTCTATCCTACGTTTTATTTCTAGGGAAGGTAGGTGTAGGCGTTTTTACTCTTTCTATTGGTTGACCATTCACACTGATTCTTTCAATTTGCTGTTCCTTCTTAGAGATCATCATTCATGGATGTACAACGCAGAAAATATGACGACGTGAATAAGTTTAAGCTTGTTTTGGATACTGTTGGCTGCCAGGAAAAGCAAATCACCTTCTACAGAGTCGGCAAAGCAAACCAACGATTTCCCCGAATGATAAAGGTAGAAATGGGTTCGGAATACCACGTTAAAGATATTCTGAGAAATAAAGCCAAACTTCTGGAAAACAAAGCCACGGAAAAATTCTCAATAATTGACGACAAGACGCCCATCCAACAAGTACGTTTAAAAGAACTCCGAAGTGAGCTAGAAACTCGCAAAAATAACGGTGAACATGATTTAACTATTAAATACATCAATGGCACTCCCAGAATCACGAAATTTCGTTCATAATTTTTCTACCAACAAATTTAATGACAGGCTATTTCTATATACAAATTTAGATTCACTTTCCGCTAAGTTTGACGAATTTGTATGCACAGTGCAACTTCTTAAACCGGACATTATCTGCATTGCCGAATCCTGGCTCAAACCCACAATTCCTGACTCCTCTGTTAATATAAATGGATATTTAATATATCGTAAAGACAGAGAAAATCGTGGGTGGTGGTGTATGCATTTATTTATCCAATATTATTACCACAACTTTCAAAATTAACCTTAAGCTAATAGATATTACTGGAATAGATGCAATTCACTTATCTGTTACTAAAAATTCTTTTTGCCTTAATCTAGTATGTATATATCGTCCACCTAATACACTACTTGCACACGATAATGTTTTCTTCACAAAACTTGAAGAACTATCATCTCTTGATAATCTTATCATTACTGGAGATTTTAATTTCCCAGAGATCACCTGGCCAATAACTTCATTATCTGACGCTTCACCTGATTTAGATGGTTTAACACCAAAACTGTTAAAAAGGTGCGCAGACACGCTTGCAATACCCTTAACGTTAATTATGCAAACCTCTTTCATCCAAAACTCCTTACCCCCTAGTTGGAAATTAGCTTCCGTTACCCTATTTTTAAAAAAGGCAACAAATTCGACCCCAACAATTATCGTCCGATTAGCTTGCTGCCAGTAGTTGCCAAAGTTATGGAAGCCATTATTTCCGAGGAGATGACCAAATTCCTTCTCCAGGAACATGTTATTCCAACACAACAACATGGATTTGTCTCTGGTCGCTCTACTCTAACCAATCTCCTACATTGTGTTAACGACTGGACCTCATCCCTTAACAGTTCGCAGCTGGTCGACGTTGTTTATCTAGATTTTTCTAAAGTCTTTGACCGTGTACCTAAGCACAGACTTCTACATAAGCTAGAACATTTCGGAGTTCGCGGTACTTTACTTCGTTGGATAGATGATTTCCTGACAGATCGATATTACAAAGTTAGAGTTGGCGAATCTTTCTCACAGGACAGGTTAGTGGAAAGTGGAGTACCTCAGGGTTCTGTCCTTGGACCTCTGCTTTTTACGGTTTACACCAGCGATATTCCTTATTATGTCTCAAGTAAAATATCGTTTTACGCTGACGACACAAAAATATATGCCAATCCAAACACAAACCAGCTAACCCTCCAAATGAACTTGGACTCTATTTTAACTTGGTCTTCCCAGTGGTTACTACCCTTAAATGCGGAAAAATGTGTAGTGCTTCGAATTGGCAAACGCCACTTGTGCCGTACTTTGTTAACGGGCAGCCATTAGAATCTGTGTTTTCGTATAACGATCTTGGTGTTATCGTGAACAGCAGCCTAACTTGGTCCGATCATATTACCTCTATTTGTAAACGTGCAAACTCCAGACTGTATCTTATTCGGATGTGTTTTTCGAGAGTTTCAATGCAATCATTTTGCAAACTTTACACTCTGTACGTAAGATCCATACTTGAATACGCTGGACCAACGTGATATCCCGATCTGGTTCGAGACAAGACTCTGTTGGAAAACGTTCAAAGAAAAGCCACTCGAATTTCTTTGGGACCGAGAAGACCGTCTTATGCAGAAAGACATAGTATGGCTAACCTAACTACTTTTGAACTTCGCCGACAACGTGGAGACTTAATTACAACATTCAAAATACTAAAATTCAATTTTGGAAACCTCGATGAAATATTTATCATAAATCAAGATGAACGCCTCAGAGGTCATCAATATAAACTAAAGAAAGAAAATTTTTCTATAAGACAAAGACAGAACTTTCTTCCAAATAGAGTTTTTGAGTGCTGGAATAACCTCAACGATAACATTGTCTCCACTTCCTCTACCAACTCGTTCAAAAACAGACTCTACAGTTTTATATTATAGTTAAAATATTGTTTTTCTTTTAAACCAAAAATTGTAATTTTATTTCTTTTATTTGTAATTTTTGTTATTTACTAGTAGGTGATTAATGAAATTTCTTTGTTTTTGGGCATAATAGGGACTTAGTTCCTCTGCCCTCGCTTATATTATAATAAATAATAATAATAATGGTCAGTGAAAGTCCACATCTCCGCATATCCAGTATCATCCGCGTATTTGATGTTATTGATACATTCTCCGTTAATTCGACTTCCTGCTAAAACATCCTCTACTGCTTTTTGAAAGATTTTCTTATTGTATATGTTAAACAGCAAGGGTGATAGTATACATCCCTGTCGGACCCCACGTTTGATTTTGATATCATCGGATTCTCCGGCCTCTGTACGGATAGACGATGTTTGATTCTAGTAAAGATTGCTAATAATTCATAGATCACAGGTATTCAAATGTTTGTTAATATATCCATTAGCTTATCGTGTTTTACGTTCGAACGCTTTATGACATTCAATGAAGCATGCATAAATATCGCAATTCACTTTGATGTATGATTTTTAGAAATAACTTTAAAAGTGGCTTATTAAGCTGATGATCCGGAAATCATTGCAGGATACGGATTTTGTTTTCTTTGGTAGAGCAATAACCATTGACTTCAGCCATGATCTTGTTATTACTCCGTTTAAATATATGTCATTGAATATTTTTCACAAATTTTGCACACATTTGTTACAAATACTGTTGGTACTAGAGAGGCTTTGTTCTCAGTACAAGTCTTATTCCAGCGATGCAGAGACGTCAACTGCGACGTATACGCATGTCTGGTTGATTACGAGAAAGCGTTTGATCGAGTACGGCACGCCAAGATGATGAAAATACTAAAATAAGCAGGAATTAACAACCAAGATCTGAAAATAATTAGAAATCTTTATTGGAATCAGACAGCAAATCTCAGAGTTGAAGGTGAACACACTGTACTTTGTGAAAATCATGCGTGGAGTGAGGCAAGGCTGTATTTTGTCTCCTGTAATCTTCAATCTCTACTCTGAAAGAATATTTATCGAAGCTTTGCACGAAACTAAAAAAGGTATTCTACTACATGGTGACCGACTAAACAACATCAGATATGCAGATGACACCATAAGATTTGCGGACAACTTAGAAGACCTACGAGTTCTTATGAACAAAATCACGTATTACAGTCAACAGTATGGACTCAATACAAACGTTAAGAAGACAAAGCTTATGATAATTAGCAAGAAAAAGATAACAGAAGGTCAACTCTACGTCCACTAATCCCCTATAGAAAAACTGACGCACTACAACTACCTCGGCATCATAATAAATGAAGAATGGATCAACAACCAGGAGATTAGAGCCCCCATCGGAAAAGCTAGATCCACCTTCAGTCGGATGGGGGCCTTCTTCAAGAGTTACAACCTCTCTCTTGATACAAAATTAAGAATGCTGCGATGCTACGTCTTCTCTGTCCTTTTTTATGGTGTTGAATCGTGGACCTTGAACGAACATATGTGCAGAAAACTGTAAGCATTTGAGATGTGGCTATATCGGAGAATACTTAAGATCCCGTGGACTTGCCGAGTCACAATGAGGAGGTCCTCAGAAGAATGAATAAGAACCGAGAGGTACTGATCACCATCAAATCTCGAAAGTTATCATTCTTCGGTCATATTATGCGAAATGAATCCAGATATGCTCTCCTTCAAGCCATCCTGCAAGAAAAATATTTGGAAAACGAGGTCCAGGAAGAAGAAGAACATCTTGGTTAAAGAACCTCAGAATCTGGTTCAATACAACATCAGTGCAGCTTTCCCTCAACATTCGTAACGGATAGACACATCAAGAAGAAGAAGATTTCGTGGTTATTGAAACTTTTACTGCGTGATAACATTAAAGCAAAAAAAAGCGACTTGCTCTTTAAAATGAGATTTTCTAAATTAAAAAATGTTTTAAATAATTGATGGATTCGACCGTTACTTGATGGAAATTCATTTTATGTAACAATAAAACACTGAAAACTTTGTTTTCAAACTTCCACAAAATTTATTTTAAATATTATCACTACAGCTGTTTCGGCTGATTGCCTTTCTCAAGTGATCTATTTTGGCTTGGGTTTACAAATTTATAGTCTCTAATGAAATAGGTTGAGGAGGGGAGAACTGTTTGTCTCAAGTTGGTCATTCAGAATTATATCTGTGTTTTTTAATTTGTTGATTTCCATAGATTCTAACAAAGATAGCTTAAGGCCTTTATTTTGAATGTGAAGAATTTTAAATTTGTCATTAAAAGAATGATTATGATCTAGAAGGTGAAGTGCGTATGTCGAATCTGTTTTTCTATTCTTGAAAGCCCTTTTATGTTCTGCTATTCGTTTATCAAAGTTTCTACCAGTTTGACCGATGTAAGTTTTTGGGCAGTCGCCACATTGGAGTTTGTATACACCACTATTTAAGTGTTTTTTATTTTGGCTCTTGTTATTTTTAATATATTTGCCTAGGTTGTTATTTGTTCGGAAAGCTGGTGTTATTCCTTTCTTTTTTATGTGTTTGGCAATTTTTGTTGTTATTTTGCCTGTATATGTAATCGAGCAGAAGGTACTGGGTTTTTTTCTCTGGTGGTGGAAATACTAATTTCAGGGCTTTCTTGTGTAGTTTTTGATTTAACATTTTATTAATGTTTGTTCGTTGTATCCGTTGTTTACTGCTATTTGTTTAATTATATTTAATTCTGTCTCAAAGGTGAAAATTTTCACCTAAATTTACCATAAAAAATACAATAGAACTAGTTAATAAAATACAACATTTTCAATTACCTAACAATTCCAGATTAATTTCATTTGACGTAAAAAATCTTTTTCCTAGTATCCCTCCTACAGAAACTTTTATTCTAGTAAAAAACCTTTTAAATCAAAATAGTACAAATCCAATAATTACATCTGAAATTTTACATCTTCTTGAAGTTTGCATAAACCAGGACTACTTTGAATTTAATAATAAAATATATACAAATAACAGTGCAGGACTTATAATGGGTAATCCTCTAAGCCCATTGTTATCAGATATTTTTATGGATCATCTAGAGACAAAGATTTCAAAACATCCCGTATTCAAACAGTTTTTATATTGGTGGAGATACGTAGACGACGTACTGGTATGTTTCACAGGAACTAACAGGCAACTCGACCAATTTTTATCATATATTAATTCAGTTCATAGTCATATTCAATTTACAATAGAAACAGAACAAAATCAATCCATAAATTTTTTAGATTTAAAAATTAGCAGACTTCAAAACAAACATGACTTCTCCATATTTCATAAACCTACCCATACTGACACGACTATACACAATTCGTCATCCCATCCAACACAACATAAACTGGCAGCTTATCATAGTATGTTACATAGATTAACAGAAATTCCGATGTCAAAAGACAACTTTGAGACAGAATTATAATATAATTAAACAAATAGCAGTAAACAACGGATACAACGAACAAACAATTAATAAAATGTTAAATCAAAAACTACACAAGAAAGCCCTGAAATAAGTATTTCCACCACCAGAGAAAAAACCCAGTACCTTCTGCTCGATTACATATACAGGCAAAATAACAACAAAAATTGCCAAACACATAAAAAAGAAAGGAATAACACCAGCTTTCCGAACAAATAACAACCTAGGCAAATATATTAAAAATAACAAGAGCCAAAATAAAAAACACTTAAATAGTGGTGTATACAAACTCCAATGTGGCGACTGCCCAAAAACTTACATCGGTCAAACTGGTAGAAACTTTGATAAACGAATAGCAGAACATAAAAGGGCTTTCAAGAATAGAAAAACAGATTCGACATACGCACTTCACCTTCTAGATCATAATCATTCTTTTAATGACAAATTTAAAATTCTTCACATTCAAAATAAAGGCCTTAAGCTATCTTTGTTAGAATCTATGGAAATCAACAAATTAAAAAACACAGATATAATTCTGAATGACCAACTTGAGACAAACAGTTCTCCCCTCCTCAACCTATTTCATTAGAGACTATAAATTTGTAAACCCAAGCCAAAATAGATCACTTGAGAAAGGCAATCAGCCGAAACAGCTGTAGTGATAATATTTAAAATAAATTTTGTGGAAGTTTGAAAACAAAGTTTTCAGTGTTTTATTGTTACATAAAAAATGTTTATAAACAAAAAAGTTATTACAAATTAAACCCGAAAACAAGCACGTTTTTAAATTGTTTATAATTATTAAAATTAACAATAAAAACGTTTAAAAACACATTTCATAACGTGAGTTTTTATGTAGTGCGAAAGATGGACATAATCGGTGAAGCAGTCTCTAAACAGTTATTTTTTTTTGTTTATCCCATTTGAGAGAACAAAGGTCAATTTCCAATGGCTGTACAGATGCTTTGTCAATACTTAGAATGTTTTTTTTGTCTGAATCTCTTTGTAAGGTCTCAAATTTTTATGTTTTTTAAAAACTATAATAATTTCTCATTATTTACTTATAAATAATTAACGCACAATGAAGTTCCATTACCATTATATTGGCAATATCCCTAACTTACGCCGCGCAATGTATAGTGTTATGATTCACAATGCACAAAGTTTAAATGACAGAGAGAAGGCAGAAAGACAAAAGTTGCCAAACATATCTACTCATTTTAACAAAATATTAGATGGTATAAACAAAATAATCACAAAATTTCTAATGCACATCTGTTTATTCAGCCGTCCATTCTCTGTAAATTACGGCATGGTATAAAAAAATATGGTAACACCCAAAAAATACGACAAATATGTTAATCTATTTTTGAAAATATGCAAAATTGATGTAATGATATGGTGCAACAACTTTCCCTAAAATTTCTAATGTTTTTATTACGAACGCAACATACGTTCGTAGAATCTCTAGTTCAATTCAAAGAAACATGGCATCCAAATATACAGCAAAACTATATACCCTAAATTGTCCATAGATATTTTTTACCTATCATTTTAATCACAAGCGTTAGACTATAAAACTTTACATCAAGTAATGCTGTAACTACATTTGAAATATACAATAAATGTATGTAACATGTACAGAATCTTATTTTCGCTTACACCACTTGCATAATTGTTTCCTTTCAATAACAACTGGGAAAGAAACTGCGACATACTTCGGAAGTCATAAAAATATTTAGTTTTAATTGCTACAGACTAATAAATCTTGGAGAGATTGGATGTTTATTTTACCAATTATTAATTCACCATCTTATTCACCGATTCATTGATTAATCTCCTTAAGTATGGTGTATTTGGAATTCATATTATAACAGTAAAATAGAGACTAGTACGTAATTGTCAAAAAAAATTAAAATACATGTAATCGTCTATTTTGCGTGATAAAATAATGGTAAACTTAAACACCTTATGTATTTGTTACGCATAATTTAATTTCGCAACAATTTACCGAAGAATTCCATGTGAATCACAACCTTACTTAAAATGCAAAGCATAACTATGCCATGAAAGTAAAACACTACATAACTACATACTGATTCTTGACTTTTACAGTTATATTTTATTTATTTACATACACAGTATTTTTTTCAAGTTTAAGGTGGAGACTTATCTTGGCAAATATTTTTATTTGGATGATGTCAAGGTAATTTGTTTATATGAATAGTAAGGTTAATGTCAATGTCAAACTGCACTTTTTAACTATAGAAAAGCTCTTCTACCTTTTTGTACTTATCAGTTTTTGTAATGTTGGTTTATATTTAATGTTCGTAAGCCATGATATTTCGGATCTATCATATCTATCAAATGTCCACCGCGACTACGTTTGCAGGAGCGAATCCGATGAAACCAACTTTTGGTCACTTTATGCAAAATATCCGCATTAATCTCACGAATGGTTTGCTCTATGTTCCTCTTCAAGTCTTCAATAGATTGTGGTTTGTTTAGATAGACCAATGACTTAACATACCCCATAAAAAATAATCCATCGGTGTTAAAGGCCAAGCATCTGGTCGAAGTTGTTGAATTCTATTGGGATCTCTGGCATCAAGAGAAATCAATGTTTCCGGGAACTTTTCCTTCGATAAATCAATGGTTGGGACAGTAGTGTGACCTGTGGCACCGTCCTGTTGGAGAAACATGCCATCCAAATCCATTTTATCCACCGGAGGCCACAATGCACCCTTTGCTTAGTCACAAAGCCGTTTAACCAAAAATGAGCTTCATCGGAAAAGATTATTTTTTTGAAAAAATCGCTATCATTTTCGAGTTTGTCTAGAGCCCAATCAGCGAACAAACGACGCTTATGATGGTCAAGTGGCTTGAGTTCTTGAGTCAGAACAATCTTGTAAGGGTGTAGACTGTAGGCCTAGATCTTTTCTCAGAATTCGCCAAGTTGTCATTCTGGTGAATCCAAGTTCTTGAGAACGACAATTTACGGACACATTTACATTCTCCGCTACATTGGCTCTTCATCAACTAGCCTCTAACGTCCACTGCTGAACATAGGCCTCTCGCATGCTCTTCCACTTAGTCCGATTTTGCGCCATCTGAATCCAATTTGTAGTCACTCTTTTTATGTCATCTGTCCATCTCGTTGGGGGTCGACCTCTATTTCTGTATGCTTGTATTCGGGGTTTCCATTCCAAAATTCTTTTTTGGCTCTTACAGCAGCAATATTGTGCTGAGTTCTTGCATTTAGACGTCTAGTTGGTGGTTTCGTATCGTGCAGAGTAAATTCACGTTCAAACTTTTCCACGATCCGACGAATTACACGAACATTAGGACGATGATTTGGCCCATAACTTTCACGTAATGCACGATAGGTATCTACAAAAGAACGATTATTAGCATAAAATTTTAGGATAATTTCCCAACGTTGTTCAAGAGTATATCTTGCCATGATTTCAAAAACAGAACGTCCCTATTGGGAAACCCATTACGTGTTTTATAACATTCTTGACTTAGGAGTGGAAAATGCATGGATTATTTATAAAGAAGTAACTGGAAGTAGACTCAGTGACCTTAAGTTCATTAGCTGTGTGAAGAACTGTCTTCATCTGTGTCAAAAATTACGGGCCCCATACCTTGCCTCCCGAAATATGGAACCACACCCAGCAACACCGGTTCTACCAACAACCAGCACTGCAAAAAATGTCAGTTGAAAATATTTTGTAAAGGAAATCATACTTCCAATCAGTGCCACACGGATGTAAAAAGGCTATGTATAAAAAATGGCAAAAACTGCAAACTGTATGATGTTCCAAATGTTTAAACAATGAAAGTAAAAATTAAAATCAGATTTAACCGTCTAGAGTTGATATAATTTCTTTAAACTGGGTTTTTATTATCTTCTGACTTTCTAGGTAGGTATGCTAAGCCAGACTTTCTAGTGTTAAACTATATACAAATAGGCATTTAAGTATATTTTTGCATAAAGGGATGCTTTCTAGGGATTAATAACTTGACACCGATGAAAAATCATTTCACAAGCGATGAATGAATTATTATTGATTTTAATTTATAAGTTAAGCATTTTATATCGTAAAAAAAAATATTTCTTAACGTTATTTACGGCTTAAGCAGTGGTTTCTAATCGTTGAAAATTTGTATTAAAATACAAATTATCATTGAATATTTTTCTTCTTCTTCTTCACTGGCTTTACAACTCGGGGCTTTACAACGTCTATTTCCCATTGTTGTACCCAATCTGGTCTTTCAAAAAACACTGTCTTTAACACTCTGTCATCCTCTGATCGTACCACGTGACCTGCCCATGTTATTATGTTTGCCGTGATATGTCTAACTATGTTTTCAGTTCCATACAGAGTCACCAATTCAGCATTGCGGCGTCTTCCCCAATTCCCTGTGAATTCATCTCTTTGAGGACCAAATGTTATTCTGAGAACCTTTCTTTCGAATGCTAGAAACTTATTGATTTCCCGCTGGTTATGAACTGGTGAGTCCATGTTCCACTGCCATATAATGTTCTATTTCCCGCAGCTGTCCTGGCTGAGACCTCTTTTTCTATGTGGTTGTCAGCTGTGATTATCGCCCCCAGGTATTTAAAACTCCTGGATTTGAATATGTTTATTTTACTTAATTAAATCAGATTTTAATACATAAAACGCTTAAATACGTGTTTTCCTATTTTCTCCACTTAGGGGTACTTTTAACTCCTTAATAACAAAAAGCACACTTCGCCCATAAATAACTTTTGTAAAGGAGGGTAAGACAAGCTTAAATCCAAATTACTGGACTATTGGCTGTGTGTTACGTTAAGCTTTTTGATTAGAGGAAATAATATTCATTTTATACAGTGCTTTTCAGATAAAACTATCCTCCTTAAATAACTTTTGAACCTCTAATTTTTTGGAAAAAACGCAAAAACACGTCAATTAATATCCGAAGGGGGAGACATAATATCATATTAAAGGTTGCTGGAAAATGTACCCTCTCACCCCCTTTATCAACCCTTTATTTTTTTTAAATTACTTCCCCCTTTTTTTGTTTTATATTTGGATTCTCCTTTTTGTTCTGATTTCAAAAATGTATAATACCTTTGGCTTGAAGTGATTAGTTTATCAAATAGACAATTTTCCTGTTAACAAGACAGTATCTTCCTCACCTTAATTGACTCTAACAAAATAGGTTGTAGCATAATTTAAACTCTTTAAATATTTTAACCGTATTATTTGTAGTACCTTTAAAAACCAAGAAACAAAAAAATTCATTTTTTATTCAAGTTTTATCAAAGGTTTTCGATATCATTTTTACATTTATTTTAATCGGTTAATAGCGACAATTTGTTATAACTTGTAAGTAACAGCTTATTTTGATACGTGTGCAATTTGATCGCTGAAATGGTGTACACTTTGCAAGAAAGAATCGAAATTGTAGGTTTATACTACAAAAATAATAATTGTGCAAGAGCTGCTGCTAGAATTTTTAATGAAATACACCACAATAGACATGTAACTCATAAGTGTGTGATTGAAGTGATGCAGAAAAAATTAGATCAAGAGGGTCAGTTTGTAATAAAAAACATAACCGACAGGAACTTGTAAATAAAAAAGCAATCCACGTAGCTGTTTTAGGGCAAGTTAACTTAGACTCTTAACAATCACAGTCACTGTCAACAATAAGCAGAGCAATCGGTGTTTCATCTTCTACAGCCTTCCGAGTCCTCCATAAATTTAAGTTTTATCCATATAAAATTAAATTAGTACAAGAGTTAAATGAAGAAGATTTTGATCGTCGTCCCGAATGTTGCGAATTAATGATATAAAATGCATCATTAACAATCCACAATTGTTAAACAATATTTGCTTCTCGGATGAATGCTCATTCTCATTAAACGGTTTGGTGAACAGATATAATTGCCGATACTGGGCTGAGAGTGATCCACATATTGTACGCGAATTTCACACACAGCATCCTCAAAGGTTAAATGTATGGTGTGGTATCCTACGTAATCACATTATCGGACCCTTCTTTATCACTGGAAACCTAAATGGTGCATCGTATCTTGAATTATATAGGCAAGTGGTTGATCGTTAGAACAATAGTAGCAAATAATGATAACCTTTCCGATGATTTGGTTGTATTTCAACATGATGGAGCTTCTCCACACTTTGCTTTACCTGTGCGATAATTTTTAAACGAAACGTTTCCGGGTCCTTGGATAGGTAAAAGACGACAGATGATCGATTGGCCACCTAGGTCACCGGATTGAACACCCCTAGACTTAAAAAAAAATGTGATGAGAACTGTGATGTTCAGTTTTTTAACAACACGATGTATAATCTTTTACAACTATATGTAATTTAAAGGGTTTTTACCCATGTATTTTGGTGGCTCAGGCATTTTAACCTAGCAATTTTAAAATTTAAACCTGATGATGGACTGTTTAGTCCGAAAACGTTTGTTTTTTTGATGTAGCCCTTTTAAGGGTGTTTTAAATAAATATACCCATTTACGAAGACTAACCTCTTTTTTGTGATTCGTGGTATACAGCCAGCTACAGGAATTGTTTTCCTTGTGGATTTTTTTAACCCCTAGACTTCTTCTTATGGGAGTATTTAAAAACAAAAATTATGCTACTCAACCAGAATATCTAGATGATTTACAACAAAGAATAGAGGATGAATGTCGACAATTAAATGCAGACGTGTTAAGCAATGTCAGAGAAGAATATCAAAATAGATTGTACTATTGTATGGAAGTGAAAGGCAGTCATTTTGAACAATTATTGTAAAAATTTTTAGTAGTGAAAGTTAAAAAATAATTTTTTTTCAATCCAATTTTCTTGCTTTTGTATTTACTTTTCTCATAAACTAATCACTTCAAGTATCATGTATTATACATTTCTGAAATCAGTACAAAAAGGAGAATCAAAATATAAAATAAAAAAAAGGGGGAGGTAATTAAAAAAAAAATAAAGGGTTGATACAGGGGATGAGAGGGGTGCATTTTCCAGGAACTTAAATATGATATCCTCCCCCTTCAGATATTAATTAAAGTGTTTTTGCGTTTTTTTCAAAAAATTAGAGGTTCAAAAGTTATTTAAGGTGGATAGTTTTATCTGAAAAGCACTGTATGTAATTTAAATTGTCTAAAACTCCATAGTATTGCATTTATTTTGTTAAAAAAAAAACAGATTTCAAAATGTTTATATAATTTGTTGACAGTGACTTTGAATATTATGTAGTAGTTGTTGCTTGATTTTTAAATCGTTGTGATAAGTTTCTTCATCATTTTGAGGCCATATTTTTATAAAAGTACAAGAAATAGTTAATATTCATGTAATTATAATTAAAAATAAGTATTACATTGTTTATTGGAGTGTAGTAGACATGTCTCGGTATTTTACCATTTCACTGAATTTTGTAAGGATGTGATAAACATATTTAATATTTCAAACAAGTCCATTTTCACTTTCTAATTCAACTATTTTTAGTGAAACTCAGATCGATGTGATCTGCTTGTATATATAGTAATTTAAATTAAAGAAACCATCTGTATATATGCGTGTCGCAGAGCATCAAAATAAATAATTTATACGTAAGCCTTGGTGTTCATTCGACTCTCATTTTTTATTATTAAAAATTTGGAAGTAGAGGATTTGCATTCCTTACCCCAACAAAGAAGCCCAAAAAATTACTGAAAGTTATTTTTTAACTGGAATATCTGGAGAGGGAATTTAATAAAAAAGGCACAGTCGGTATCGAAATGTTTACTACATCATTTTTGCTGCATTTATTCATACCTTTCATATACCGTGGTATTAAAAAGTCCTGCATCACCTTACCAAATACATGAAAATAGAAGTTTAAAGTATTTACCTTAAATATTTTTTAACCATTTACTATCCACATCAAACAAGCACTTAAACACAAAATTACAAAATGGAAACACAGCAAAAATTTTAATTAATAAAAAAAACGTAGTTCGTAAAATTTTTATTCAACAGTACAAAAATTAGGCATTTACATCAAGACGATATTGTACATCACATTGAAGTAATTTAAACTAATTTTAATATTTAATTGTTTTTAATAACTAGTTCACATCTTTTGGACTTGGAATTTATTAATTTTTGCAGTTCCTCCATAGAAATACAGTGATGTATTTGTGAGTTTTCTTTTGGAAATGATGTTTGATATCCTTTGCCACAAATTTTCGATGGGAGTGAGGTCCGGGGATTGCGCTGGCCAGTCCATCCTATCAATCTTATTACTCTCCATCCAAGCTTTAACCAATGTTGCTCTATGGCAAGGAGCATTATCATCCTGAAAAATAATTTTTCTTCGCCAAACAGTATTTTCCACTACGCAGCATCTTATTCTGTAGTACCTCAATGTATTTGGTAGCATTCGTCATCCCAGAGACAACGTGTAGGCACCAACTCCTCGAGAGGACATGCAACTCCATATCATAACGGAGGTTGGATGTTTAATTGTGGGAAGAACACATTTTGGAAAAAAATTTTCACCAGGAAATATTCTGACGTAGGCATTTCCAGCATGATTATTAATATTAAAAGTGGATTTTAAATTAAAATTTAAATTAAAAGTTTACCGATTACTAAACGGTACACTCTGCCACTGCTCTGCTGTCCAGGTTCGATGTTCCTTGGCCTATTTCAAACGGTGCAATCCTTGCTTTTCTGAAAACAGTGGTTTCTTCCCTGCCTTACATCCTCCAAGTCCAAAACTAAGCAGTATTTTTCTCACAGTGGAAGTGCACACGCTTACACCTGTAGATTCAGACTACAGCTTCGTCAATTGGGTGGAATTAAGGCTTCTGTCTGCCAGACTTGTTCTTCTTAACGCAGCGTCATCCCGAAGAGAAGTTTTCTTTGGTCTGTGGTCGATTGTTTCCTTGTTCAGCATACTTCTTAATGACTCTAATTACTGTAGATTGATTACAGTTTACTGCGGATGCTATTTCGCGACTAGAATTGTCGTTTTTATGGTGAAAAATAATTTCAAAACGCTTTTCGTCCGATAATTTACTTTGCTTGGTCTGGGATGACATTTTTACTTTTTATCAAAAATCAAAGAGCGAATAAATGTGTTAGGTAACTACAGTGTTAATATAGTCAAAATATGTGGCAAATTTGTCATTAAAATTCAATTTAATAGTACTTTAACGACTTAATAATCACCTCATAATTTTCTCGGATTATGGGAAATCCTGCTGCAACTCATATTACAGAGAAAGATCTACGCAAAGAGGAGAAGAAGAATATCTTGCTCAGAACTACGAAATGTATCTTACCACTCAGGAATTTCGAGCTGCGCAATAAAGTTAGAATGCCCTAGTAGCCAACATCCTTAACGATAGGACCACAAGAAATGGAAATCCCTTCAATCAGATTTTTATCTTTCTGTGAATTTGAGTAGAATATAAAAAAACATAGAAGTATCCGATATGCTAATTACAAGCACAAACTTAAAATGAATTAGCAAATATATAAAAAAACTTGTGTTAAACCTCAAAAACTATAAGGCGCTTAGGTGATGCAGGACAAGCTATACGCTCCCGAAGAAGCTGAAGCTGTTTCCACTTGAAGATCCTTTTTGTATGGGGGATCATCCCACTCTGGGTTTTGTTTTACAGTTTGTGGTATAATTTCGCTGTTTCACTTTCTATATTTCTAATTTCCATAATCCTTAAGTCTTCTTTCCATAACTTCATGTCTCATTTCTCCTATCACCATAAAAGCCGTTCCTCCATATCCCTGCTTTTCATACCTTTCATCTTCTTCTTATGGTGCCCTATCCAATTAGTGGATGTTGGCGACAATTCTGGCATACTCCTCTCGATCTTGTGTGGCTCTAAAGAGTGCATGGGCATCGAGGTTTGTCCAATCCCTTATGGATGTTTTTAAGCCATGAGTATTTCTTTCTTCCGATGCTCCGTTTTCCTTATATCTTCCTTTCCATAATAAGCTTTAAGAACTGGTACTTGGAATTTCGAAATATATGACCCAGATAAGCAGTTTTTCTTCTTTTTATTATTGGCAGCAATTTTCGTTCTCTGCTCCTTCGATTTAATACTTCGAAATTTGTTGTGTGATCTGTCCAGGGAATTTTAAGTAGTCTTCTAAATACCTACATTTCAAAGGCCTCCAATCGGTTCATCACATTGGCCTTTATGGTCCAGGTTTCTACACCATATAGCAGTATGGAGTAAATGTAACATTGTACAAAGCGATATCATAGCGTTAAGTTAAGGGTGCTGTTGCTTAGCAAGGTTCCCATATTAGTAAATGCTGTTCTGGCTTGCTCAATCCTGCTACCTGGGATCAGTAATTAATTTATTGTCCTTCAAAATACTGTTAAAACTGCAAGGTTTTGTATGACCTGTCACTTCTTTAACGAGTTTATGTATGTTTAAAATGGCCATGTTTTTCTTCCAATTCCTCCATTTCTGCACACCTATCTACTAGCCACTGTTCTTTAGCTTTGCGGCACTCTTTTCGTATTTGTCGGTTAATCTGCTGATGTTTGGTTCGGTCTTTGTTTTTAAATGATCTGCGGTCGTCCATCATTGATAATATTTCGTCAGTCATCCAATTATTTCTTCCTGTACTTTTGGGAAGAGACTTAGTGTTGGGAAGCGATCAGAGACTTGGTGGTGGTTACGATAGCTTTTTTAATACAATTGCATTTGTCTTCTGTACTGACAGTTGTTTAGATCTTGCCGTGATATCCGCTATTGCCTCATTTAATCTTTCTGTGACCTTTAGTTTAACGTTAGGTTGTTTTAAGCTGTTTATATCAATTTTCTTTTAATTTTCTTAAGCTTAATTTTCAATTTTCCTATTACGGGATTGTGATCAGATCCGATATCTGTTCCAGGGTACGTTTTTACTCCTTGCAATCCATTTGTGTATCTCTGATTAATCAAAAAATCAATTTGAATTCTTACAATGTTGTCATGCATATGTTGTGGAGACTGCTAGGTGTAGAGTCTCCGAGGTGGCAGCTTGTACCAGGTATTCGCAATGACTATTTTTTTTTTACAGAACTGGATTAGCATAATATCACCTCTCTCGTTTCGATTTCCCAAACCAAAGTCACCCACGACATCTTCATACTTTATCTTATATATCTTGAATACCTTTCATACTTTACTTAAATCGTTGTGCCTACCCCTAAATATCACTTATGTAATTTCGTTGAAGGGTTGTCAATATCTTCTATTACTTCCTAGCAATTTCAAGTTTATCGATTTTTTACTAATCTTGAAAGATGTAGATTGATTGCCTCTTTTCACTGATAGGAACTGTTATTCTATAATTATTTATGTTTATCAATATCCAAACTATACGATATTTCTTAATATCGGATAGCACATACATATACTTAGTAGTGTATTTGTATAGAGTATGTTATATTTATATGATAAAATGATTGCTATGAGAACTGTGCACTGTGCAGATTATTTACGCCCTCTTTAGCAATTTTTGACCCCTTAGCGATTTGTACTACATGACGAAATACTATATCTGTGCTAAATTTTTTATTTAACAAAATTTGGAAACAATTGAAAATTTCTCATTTTTTTGCTCCTATTTTCGTTTATAATTCGGAAAATATTGATCCTAGAGAAAAAATTATACGAAGTTAAAAGTTTCGCTATTCAATTTTACACAATATCTCGTTAGATAAAAATTGAAAATTTAATGTTTATTGTTGAAAAAATAGCAATAATTGAAAAAAAAAGTACAAAAAATTAAGTTAATCCTTTAAATGTTTTCGACTTTTTAAACTTGACTTACAAGCTCCATATTCCGCCTAGAAAAACTTTTTAATATGTTTAAAACGTGTGCTAATTTTTTTTAAGATCGGTCGGATAGCTTTTGCATAATAATTTTGCAATCCAGCCTACTGGAAAAAAAAATCGCAAATTTTCAAATTTATAGTTGGCCCTAAATAAGGCCCTCAGATAGTTGCAATTTTTTTTTACATATAAAGGAAGGCTCAAACTTCCAAACGTGTTGTGTAAAATTCAAATCGGTTCACTAGCAGAGCCTAGAAATTTTTTAAAAGTTTTAAACATTTTTTAGGCTTATAAACAAATTGAATAACTTTACTAGCTTTAAACATATCATTTTCGAATCAAAATATATTCTTAAATCAAATAGTGTCATTATTATGATAAAACTGCAGAAATTAATTATTCTAAAAAGTTTGATTTTTACAAAAAAAAAAAATTCGTTCGCCTTTGTTTTAACAATTCAAATTATTACTGTTATTATATATTGTTACTTTTAGTAAACAAATATGTATTTATAAATTGTTAATAAATAATTTGAATTGTTAAAACAAAGGCGAACAAATTTTTTTTTTGTAAAAATCAAACTTTTTAAAATAATTAATTTCTGCAGTTTTATCATAGTAATGACATTATTTGATTTGAGAATATATTTTGATTCGAAAATGATATGTTTAAAGCTCGTAAAGTTATTCAATTTGTTTATAAGTCTAAAAAATGTTTAAAACTTTAAAAAAATTTTAGGCTCTCCTAGTGAACCGATTTAAATTTTACAAAAAGCGTTTGAAAGTTTAAGCCTTTCTTTATACGTAAAAAAATTTGCAACTATCTGAGGGCCTTATTTAGGGCCTACTATAAATTTGAAAATTTGCGATTTTTTTCCAGTAGGCTGGATTGCACAATTATTATGCAAAACCTATACGACCGATCTTAACAAAATTTAGCACACGTTTTAAACATATTAAAAAGTTTTTTTAGGCGGAATATGGAGCTTGTAAGTCAAGTTTAGAAAGTCAAAAACATTTAAAGGATTAACTTCATTTTTTGTACTTTTTTTCCAATTATTGCTATTTTTTCAACAATAAACATTAAATTTTTTATTTCTAGCTAACGAAATATTGTGTAAAATTGAATAACGAAACTTTTAACTTCTTATAATTTTTTCTCTAGGATCAATATTTTCCGAATTATAAACGAAAATAGGAGCAAAAAAATGAGAAATTTTCAATTGTTTTCAGATTTTGTTAAATAAAAAATTTAGCACAGGGTTTGCGACTGGCGCATATCGTGATTATCGATATTGGGCACATCCTGAAGGGATTGGAAAATGTCCAATCCAAAACAGATCCCGTCTAGACTAATTGTGAGAATTTGCTTTTAACTTTCTCAGCACAGCACAAAATAATCACAAATTCGTGAAATATACTGTATGTTGTTTATTAATTTTGTGTGTGCTTGATTTTATGTATATTTTTTTAAAATATTTAATATCCAATTTACTATCACTTGCTTGAATAAAGGATGAAAGTGCGGTATTCAAAGTTTGTATTCTCCATATAAATTACCACAATATTTTCTAGTAGGTAATAACAAATACCAATATTATGTATTTTACAGAAAAGCTTTGACCTATGATACGCAATATTGCCGCATTGGATTTCACTTTTTACAGATGAATCCCGTATTTTTTATTACAAAAAACAAATTTAATAATCATAAACCTAATCAAAGGTTAATAACATTAAAACAACAGAAGCCGAGAATCTTCCAACATCTTGGGTCAAAGGTGCCGGTGAAATCAGATTTTTACAACCAACTTTGCATAAAATATATAAAATTATATTTCTATAGCGTACGCGTTGATTACAGTATTAGTTGTAATATTTATTACTTGTCTAAATTTTACATAAAATATAAAAGAAAACAGTTTACAGTATGTTTCTGTAACAAAGAATATACATACAAAGGAAAAATGTTTACTTTAATCGTTTTAAATCATTATAGCTGGACAGTTGTAGGTCTTATACTTATTATTAAATCGTATTACTTTGTATATTTTTTATTGAAAGGAAGCTGCTATACTGGCTTTGTATTACTTTTTACTGTAGTAAAATGCTGAGACGAGCGTCATGGAACTAGCACCACGAGGACAAGGCGTCACGGGTAGCGACACAAAATAAAGGTTCTTTATATCGATTCTCTACTCTCGATCAATTCGTTTTTAGTCATCGTATATTTATTCTAAACAGGTTTAAATTTTACCTCTGAAAGAATAGTAAGTTAAACTGGATATCAAACCTCTAAATGTGATAGCAATCTATGCACGAGCGAACAACAGAGATACTACCACAAGGGTAAAACTTCTACGATCTCCTTCAGACTGTAATAAACGAGATCCCAAATGATTAATATATAATCATTATGGGTGCTTTTAACGCTCGTGTAAGCAATGATAAGTTCCAGGAATAAAACAGCGATATAACGAAAATATCAGAAATGAAAATGGAAAGCTTCTGGCGGACCTCTGCAGTATAAATTGAAATACGTATTAATAATATATTTTCCATCACAAAGCACAGTACAAATACGCTTTTGAAAACAGTAGAGGACAAATATCTATCATAGACTATATTCTGTCGAATAGAGACTTACAGCCCTCTCAAATCTTGGACGTAAGAGCACTAAACATCAGCAGAAATAGGAAGCGATCATAAATTGGTATTGTGCAAAATCTGAATGAAAACCCATATATGTGATAACTAAAGGCGGAAATACACCCTTCAATTCGGTTGAACAATGTGGATGATCCAACTAAAATGAACCATGTATTTTGTAATTCAATAAAAGCGTTCAACAAAATTGAACGTTGAAGTGAGTTTGAGATAATTTCTACTTTCGTTTAACTTCGTTGTACAACTGGGATGATTCATTCACATTGACTAAAGGCGGAAATACACCATTCAATTCGGTTGAACAATGTGGATGATTCAACCAAAATGAACCATGTATTTTGCAATTCAATAAAAGCGTTCAACAAAATTCTTCTTCTTCTTCTTTTTTATAAGCAAAATGCTTGTTCAATGTCGATTAATGCCTCTATTGGAGGTTATCACTCCATCTTTTGCGTGGTCGCCCGATACTTCTTCTACCTTTTGGTGATTTGTCCCTCGCTATTCTGACTAATCGGGTCTCTTCCATTCTGTTTATGTGTTCGTTCCATTCCTTTTTTCTGTTCAGTGTCCACTCATTTATTTCTGGTATATTGCATTTTCTTCTGATCTCTTCACTCCTCATTCGATCCCTCAGTGTGTTTCCTGTAATTCTCCTCAGTAAACGCATCTCCGCTGTTTCTAGTAGTTGCTGAGTTTTGGAGGTATCCGGTCTTGTCTCTGAAGTGTATGTCATTATTGGTCTTATTGTTGCTTTGTAGATTCTTGATTTCACGTCGGTATTAATGTGGGGATTGCGCCATATCGTGTTATTAAGACAACCTGCTATTTTATTAGCCTTTTGTACTTGATTTTTCACTTCCTTCTCCACATCTCCGTAGCTAGACAGTGTAATTCCTAGGTAATTTGTCTCCATTACTTGCTCAATGCTGATACCGTCGATTTCCAGTTTACATCTAATTGGTTCTTTACTGATTACAATTGTTTTAGTTTTCTGTGTAGAGATCACCATATTAAAGTCCTTTGCCCTTGTGTTGAATCTATGGGTTAGTCTTTGTAGATCGTCTTCATTGGATGCAATTAGGGCCGCATCATCTGCATAGCAGAGTATTCTGATTTCTTTGTTCCCCATTTTGTATCCTCTTCCTTTATTAATAGTATTGATGATTTCATCCATGATTAGATTGAATAGCGTTGGACTAAGCGAGTCTCCTTGTCTTATTCCATTGCCCATATCTATTGGATCTGTAAGCTGGTCATCTATTCTGACTTCCATATTGTTGTTCTGGTAAATGTTCTCTATTGTTTTTATAACATCTAGTGGAATTTCTCTATCGTAAAGAAGGTGAATTACATCTTTAAGCTTTACTTTATCGAACGCTTTCTTCAGGTCTATTAGACATATGAATGCTGGTCTGTTATACTCTAGTGCTTTCTCGGTAATCTGTTATATGATGAATACTGCAACTGTGCACGATCTTCCTGTGCGAAAACCCTGCTTTTCATCCGCTAAGGTAATTCTCTGATTTATTTGGCCTTGCAATATTTTGGTTGTAAGCTTCAAAGTGGTGTTTAATAAGTTGATACCTCTGTAGTTTTCAGGTTAGTTTTTTATCTCCTTTTTTGTATAGTAGGATAAGCTCGCTTTTCTTCCACTCTTCAGGTATTTTATTATGTTTGATGATTTTGTTAATTAGTGCTGTTAGCTGTTCTGTTAATGCTTCTCCACCATATTTCAATAATTCATTTGGAATTCCATCTTTACCTGCAGCTTTTCTGTTCTTCAGTTTTTCTAAAGTTTGTTTTACTTCTTGTACGGTTATCTCGACTTCCTCGTTTGTAATGATTTCTGGTGTTTGTGGTTCTAACATCATTTGCTGTTCATCATTATAAAGCTTCTTTAGGTATTCAATCCATGTGTCGTTATCTATGTGTTTCGGTTCGATTAAGTCTTTCATCTCTGATCTTTGGCCTCTTATGAAACGCCATATTTCCTTTTGTAGACCGTAAAAGTCGTGTTCCATTTCTTTTGAGAAGCGTTCCAGTGTTCTTTTTTAATTTTTCTTACTAGTGCTATTGTTTCGTTTCGTATCTTTTTGTAATTGTTGTATTCTTGTGGTGTTTTGTTAGACATGTATTTTAAGTAAGCTTTCTTTTTTTCTTTGCATTTTTCTTTCACTTCTGCGCAGAACCACGGAGTTTTCCGCTTTTGGAATATTTATTTTTAAGAATTTTCCTTTTTCCTATAGCTTCTTTTGCTGAATCTAGGATGCTTGCTTTAATTTTCGACAAAAATTCTAACAAATTGAACGTTGAAATGAGTTGAGATAATTTCAACTTTCGTTTCAACTTCATTGTACAACTGTGATGATTCATTCAGATTTACTCTTCTATACAAGTTTTGTCGATTGTGTTCGATTCAACCGTTTATTTCATCGAGTTAGAATCTTTTCATTTTGACTTGTGATATAATAAGTTCGGTACGTACGTTTCGAATCATCCACATTGTTCAACCGAATTAAATGAAGAATAAATTGAAGCGTTTATACGTATGCTTTTCAATTTGATTGAACAATGTAATTGAATCATCCACATTGTTCAACCGAATTGAATGGTGTATTTCCGCCTTCATCTATACAAGTTTTGTCGATTGTGTTTGATTCAAACCGTTTATTTCATCGAGTTAGAATCTTTTCATTTTGAATTGTGATATAATAAGTTCCGTACGTACGTTTCGAATCATTCACATTGTTCAACCGAATTGAATGAAAAATAAATTGAAGCGTGTATATGTATGCTTTTTAATTTGATTGAACAATGTACTTGAACCAGCCACATTGTTCAAACCGAATTGAATGGTGTATTTCCGCCTTTATCTCAACTCATTTCAACGTTAAATTTTGTTGAACGCTTTTATTGAATTGCAAAATACAAGGTTCATTTGGTTGAATTATCCACATTGTTCAACCGAATTGAATGTGTATTTCTGCCTTAAACATCAGAATAAACCACAAAGATGGCAGTCGAAAGCTTACAGATGACTCCATAAGTACCTGTTCCAAAAAAGAATAATCCAATAAGACAGAAACAGGAAGTGAAGAGTCGAAGAAAGCTGGGCAAAAGTTAGTCTAATATCCTATCCTCGACCAAGGAAGATCTTGGTGAAAGAAATATAAATAAAAATAAACTGTTCCTAAGGCGAAAAAACTCCATGGTTTTGTGCAGAAGTGAAAGGAAAATGTAAAAAAAAGAAAAAAGCTTACCTTAAATACATATCAACCAAAAACACAAGAGGCATACCATAATTCCAAGACAATTAGAAACGAAACACATGCACTTTAACGAAAACAAAAAGTGATCACTGGGATGCTTTTTCGAAAGAAATGGTACATGACTTTTACGATCTGTAAAAGTAAATGTGGTGCTAAAGGGACTAATAGAACCAAAAGACATAGAAAGGGATACGTGGATTGATTACCTAAAAAAGCTCTCTACAGAGGAAAATACCGGAAGAATTGAGAACGAGCAAACTAATTCTACTATTCAAAAAAGGAAATAAACTTACGCTAAACTTACAACTAAAAGTTTACAAGTGCTAATAAATCAGAGGACCAGTTTAGCAGATGAACAACAGGTTTTCGTAGTGGAAGATCGTGTACAGATGCAATATTCGTTATAAAGCAAATTACTGAGAAATCACTAGAGTATTATATACCAGCATTTCTGTGTCTTCTTCTTCTTCTTCCTACTTTATAAATAGGCTTAATGCCTGTTTTACTTCGGTTTTTAGCCTCAATTAACGTTGTCTGACCATCTTTTCCTTGGTCGTACCAATGATCTTCTTCCTATTTGGCGATTTGTCTCTTGCTATTTGTACTATTCTATTTTCTGTCATTCTTTTGATGTGTTGATTCCATTCCACTTTCTTCTTTTTCCACGCGTTTATTTCCTCTATACCACATCTCGCTCGTATTTCCTCACTTCTTACTCTGTCTCTTAGAGTTTGGTTTGTTATTTTTCGTAAGACTTTCATTTCTGTTGTTTCCAGCAGCTTTGTGTTTCGCCGTATCTGCTCTTGTTTCCGCTGTGTACGTCATTATCGGTCTTTTGATTTATATATCCTGGTTTTCGTTTCCGTTGTGAGGTATTTGTTTCTCCAGATTAGTTGTTGTTGAGACATCCTGCTGCTTGTTTGCCATGTTCACTTGTTTTTGTACTTCTTCTTCCACTTTTCCGTAGCTTGACAGTTTTATTCCCAAGTATTCAGTTTCCATCACTTGTTCTATTATTTTGTTATTTACGACTAGTTTACATCGTCTCGGTTCCGCTGATATCACTATCGCTTTAGTTTTCTCTGTTGAGATCACCATGTTGTATATGAGCGCCGTATCTTCGAATTCTTTAATTAATCTTTGTAGGTCATCTTCATTTTCGGCTGTTATTATGGCGTCGTCGGCGTAGCATATTATCCTTATTTCCTTTTCTCCCATTCTATATCTCTTCTTTTTTAACTTTCTTTATGATTTCATCCATTATCAGATTAAATATTAATGGGCTCAGCGAATCTCCTTGTCTAATGCCAGTTTCATATTTGATAGGTTGCGATAGTTTTCCTTTACATCTTACCATAGCTATGTTATCTTTATATATATTCTCAATGGTTTTTACTAAATCCAGTGATATTCCCTTTTCATATAATAAATGTATCGCGTCCCGAATTCTCACTCTATCAAACGCTTTCTTCAAATCTATCAGACACATATATGCTGGTTTGTTGTATTCCAGCGACTTTTCTTTTATTTGTCTTATTACAAAAACTGCATCCGTGCATGATCTTCCTGTCCGAAATCCTTGCTGTTCCTCTTGCAGAGATATTCGTTCGTTTATTTTTGTCGCTATTATTCTTGTTGTCAATTTGAGTGTTGTATTTAAAAGATTTATTGCTCGATAATTATTGGGGTCTTTCTTATCTCCTTTTTTGAAGAACATCACCATGATCGCTCTCCTCCATTCATCTGGTATTCTGTTCGTGGTGATTATTTTATTAATAAGAAGTTGCAGTTGTTGTACAAGGTAATCACCTCCATATTTTAAGAGTTCATTTGGTATTTGATCTTCTCCTGGTGACTTTCTGTTTTTTAATTTGTTTATTCCTTCTTTCACATCGTTTTGGGAGATTTCGGTCTTTTCCTCAGTTATTATATTTGGCGTTTCTGGTAAAGGTTCTTCGTTTTGTTTTTTAAACATTTCTGTCAGGAAGGCCACCCATGTATCCTCTTGTATGTGTTCTATTTCAACTAGTTCTTTCATTTCGCTTCTTTGTTGTCTTATGAAGCGCCATACTTGTTTCTGTTGTCCATAGAAATCCATCTCTAGTCCTTTTGTGAATCTTTCCCAGTAATCTGTTTTTGTTTTTCTTACCAATTGATGAGTTTCAGTTCTTATTCTTTTATATTCTTCATATGATTCATTCGTTTTTTCTGACTTATATTTTAGGAAAGCTTTCTTTTTTTGGTGACATTTTTGTTTAACCTCTAGTGTAAACCATGGTGTTTTCGTTGACCACTTTTTGTTTATTATTTTCGTTCCAAGGGCTTCTCGGGCAGCATCCAGAATATTTTTCTTAAGTTTTCTCCAGCTAGTCTCTACATTGCTTTCATTTTCGATATTCTCCATTTGTATTTTCTGTTCTAGCCTTTTTTGATATAATGATTTTATGGAGTCGTCTCTTAAATTTTCTATTTATATTATTTCCTCTGAATTGGTTTGTTTGAAGCTCGTCTCTGTTCCATCTTTCATTGAATCTAATTTTACCAAGTACCAAATAGTGATCGTTTCCCACATCTTCTCACATCCACTATCTGTTTATGGTGAATATTTCTGTTTGTGGCCACCTAATCTATCATTGATCTATGTCCTCTTGTATTTTCAAACGTGTATTTGTGTTGAATTTTATTATCAAAAAATGTGTTGGTTATTCTCAGTTCGTTTGATGTGCAGAATTCCACAGTTCCATTAACTCTTTAGTTAAACCTTTGTTTTATTCCTGGTATTTCTGTGTCTGATTGGCCTAAAGAAAGCGTTTGACAGAGTAAGACTCAAAGATGTAATCTATCCTTCTGTATATAGAGACGTTTCCTAAATATTATAAAAACTATCAAAAACATCTACCAAAACAACAAAATGGAAGTCAAAATACATGTACAACTTACAGAACCTATAAAAATAGGATGCGGAATAAGACAAGGGGATTCATTGAGCCCTTCAATTTGATCATGGATGAAATCATCAAAAGCGTTAACAAAGGAAGAAGATACAGAATGAGAAACAAGGAAATAAAAATACTCTGTTACGCAGACGACGCAATATTGATAGCCCAAGATATAGTCTGCAAAGACTGGTCCACAGATTTAACATAAGAGCAAAAGAATTTAATATGACAATCTCATCTCAGAAAACTAAATCAATAGTAGTCAGCAAAGAACCAACCAGATTTAAAATAGAAATTAATGGCATCAGTATTGAACAAGTAATGAAAATAAAATACCTGGAATTACACTGTCTAACTATAGATACCTGGACAAAGAAGTGAGAGATCAAGTACAAAAAGCAAATAGACTGACAGGATGCCTTAACATCTATGGCGAAACAGACACATTAACACTCAGATGAAGTCAATTTATAAAGTCAATGTAAGACCAATAATAACATATGCCTCAGAAGCAAGACCCAACACAGCCATAACGCCAAGGCTACTAGAAACGGCAGGATGAGAGTACTGAGAAGAATTACAGGAAATACGCTAAGAGATCGAAAGAGAAGTGGAGACATTAGAAGAAAATGTAACGTACAGTGTATAGTACAGGTATTAATCCGCTAATGAACAAGCAGAATTACAAGCAGAAAAAAAAAGAAGAAGGTTTAAATTAAAAACTGCATGAAAAATAACTAACAAAATACAGCCATTCAATGAGAAGTAAAAAATTAAAAGAATGTATATCAATGAGGTGCTTACTTCTTCAGAGCAAAGTAGTATCGAACTTCTATTCTTGTCGATGTCACTGTGTTTGCAAACAAATTGTCGTTGACTTCTGGGAAATGTTGTAGGGGAATTTTCGGCGGATTGTGGATTCTTCATGATTTTAGCTTGCTCCACTGTTGTTTTCGATGGCATTTCCTTCTTCATTTGCTGGTTTATGCCTGTCTGTCACATATGGTAGCAAGAAGTCACTCTATGTGAAGATACCCTCATTTAGAGGACAATTAAATCAGAAATGTAAACAAAAGAATGAGAAGGGGAGAGGTGGCATTTAGAAGACCTTCTTAAACCTTTAAAACAAAAAAATAATTTTGAAATTTAAGAAATAAGTTATTCAATTGATGTGACGTATCTGTTGTATAATAACATACATATGAATATACTCATATAACAACAACTGAGATAAGGTCAAGAAAACAAAGAACAAAATTAAAATGGAGTTGAGCTGGATATAACGAAAGATATGATGATAAAAAAATGGATTAAAATGCAACCGCCGATGAGATGGTAAATTCAAACGGAACATAGGGAAAAGAAGACAATGGAGACGAATTGAAAAGGCCTATATTTATAATATTGTAATGTGTTTTTAATTTATTTCCAGTCTTTAACAATAACGTGTCTTTATTCGATACAGAGAGCATCATTGAATTCAATAAAGTATCATTGGAACCAATTTGTATTTCCCCCAAAAATGAAACAAGATATGAATTATAAAAATACCAATTCGTATTACTTGTTCAATTATTACTCGAGATATACTAATCTTCTAATCAAGGAGCCATGTAGATTTTTATCTATGTATTGTAGAATTTTACTTTTTGTTTTAGATAAGTATAATACCATGTTTATATGAGATTCCAACTAAAAATTTCTGTATGTTTTGGATTTTTTATTGCAGCTGAAATTTCATAAATACTGGTTTTGTTTTAATACCGTCTATTGTTTAATTCGAAATTTACATATGTGTCAAGTGTGCCAATATTGATAATGTGAGTATTAATAAGTTTCATTATGCAATTGTATGTATGCTCTATCTATTATTTTTTATGTTTTAACACAGTTATTATACTTCTACATACTTTTACGTTTACTTTTTGGTAGTCGAACTTGATTTTTCACTACTAACACATATAATGTGAACAGTGTTTAGCTTAGCAGTATTAAATATTCTTGCAGTAAAAGTAAAACAAATATCATTTCATGGCATATTTTCGTTGTCGTTATATTTCGAATCCGGTTGCACAAGGATATATTAATTAGTTTTTATGAGGTGGACCATTACAATATATTGGATCACGGTAGTGATGACGTCAATTTTTCAGATGGATATCTGTCTATAGGCTTTTAAATTTATATATTATAGATTTGTAAGTTTTAATATGCTGTGGCAGGAATTGATCTAGAATCTGTCATCAAAGTATCTGCGTAAGAAACAATTATGTTGGTTACTTTTATGGGAATAATATGTAGGAGTAGGAATGCCGTATACTCTTGATCCCAGACTATCGAATAAAGATCAGTTTGATGCAGCTTCATCTATCTGATTTGGAAGTACGAATTGATGAGATGCGATCTCAGGAATGTATACAGAGAAAGATTAAAAGAGTTTTAATTTTAGATAATAGACCATCATGGCCGATCTTGTCAACACACAATAAATATCTTGTTGCTTTTACAACCCTACGTAGGCTGCTCTATTAGTCCTTGCTGTTACGTAAAGCCAAACTGGTAATAAGGTATCATCTCTTGAAATCGTAGGCTTCCACGGCCATAGTCAGAATTATAGTTTATTTCGTCTTCCGGTTTGGACCGTGTCATTTGTGAGTGACCCAAAAGTGGGTTCATCTCGACGTTTCGCTACAATTATATGTAGCTTCTTCAGGAGAACAAAGAAAAAGAGAAAGAAGACAGGAAGATGGTTAGTTAGCAACGGTAACTCAGTTACTCAACGCAACCAGAGGCGAATACTAACTACCAAGATGGGCATTTGGTCACAGTAACTCAACTACTCCAACGCAGCCAGAGGTGAAACCAAATGCCAGGACAGGGATTCACGTTCCAACAGCTCAGAACACTAACTGCGTCGAGAGGCAGGGAGTGAATCCAATTCACTCGGCGGGGAGTGCGGGGATTCACTCCCCGCCTCTCGACGCGTTAGTGTTCTGAGCTGTTGGACGTGAATTCCTGTCCTGGCATTTGGTTTTCACCTCTGACTGCGTTGAGTATTGAGTTACTGTGACCTAATCCCATCTTGGTAGTTAGTATTAGCCTCTGGTTGCGTTGAGTAACTGAGTTAACGTTGCTAACTACCCATCTTCCTGTCTTCTTTTTCTTTTTCTTTGTTCTCCTGAAGAAGCTACATACAATTGTAGCGAAACGTCGAGATGAACCCACTTTTGGGTCACTCACAAATGACACGGTTCAAACCCGGAATACGAATAAACTATAGTATCATCTCTTGTATGTTATTTAGATTTTACTTTATTTTATTTGTAATTTTTGGTCATTTTGGATTGTTTTTTGAGTTGGCGGTCGTTTGCAATTTCGTCGTTAAAGCGATGTCGAAAAAGGACGCATTGTAGACAAGAAAGAGTTCAGTTTTGGTATACGCAAAATTTCACGAAGAGTTGAAGCTAGTCAATCAACGGTGTTAAGAGATTGGAGGAGGTGGTCCAATGATGAGACTTATCGGCATCGTGGAGGGTCTGGACTTCCTAGAATATTGCAAGGCCGTGATTTGCGCCATCTAAGATTTCTTGTTCTCAAAAATAGACGGGACAGTGTACATCAAGTAAGAGATGATTTAGTTACAGCTACAGGTAGGGTAGTCTCAAGAAGAACATGAAATGTGACTGAGAGAGCCTGACTGAGAGCACTGAATGGTTCACAGTTCGGCAAAAGTGGAATGGCAAATGGAATTTTGTCTGCTTCAGCGATGAATCTAGGTTTTGTTTGGGTGGCTCTGATGGGCGCAAAAGGATAAGAAGTTTTCGTGGTGGTATGGGATGCCATATCTTTGGGAAGCAGATTACCTCTACCTCAGCGAACATGTGTGAGGTATGATAAGTCGAAACTTAAATCGATTGCCAGATCGTCCAGCAAACTTAGAACTGTGGCATCTGATAATTTATCCTGGTTTTTCCCTCATAATTTACTATGGAATCACTAAACAGGAGAATTTTACTGTCATCATGTCATGTGTTTTGTCTTTTAAACGACGAATTACATGCTATGATTTTTTTTTGACGGATATTCTCAAGTTAAAGTTGATTTCATGTAATCGAATGAACTATCTTATAAGTAAAGTCGTCCCAGAGCGCAACTCAACAATATTGGCAATATCATTTAAAGTCGTCTACTATAAAATGCATAATGTATGTCTGAATTGTCAATATAAATGAGTCAATAAAATTAAATTATTAGAAGAATTTTTCACTATGTAACAAAAAACAAAATTTGTTTAATTTACTGTTTGTATTTTGAGAACGATTTCCGAGGTGGAAATTGAAACGTCAATAAACGTATTTTTATCTTTAATTGTGGCTTATTCCCAGTTAAATAGTAATTAATGTTTATGTTAATATTGCTAAATTATATAGCTTCCCAGAGGTTTTCTAAAACTGAAATAATTCTTGAAATTTGTTACTTGAGTAAAATTTTATCTAAAAAATTTACTCACCGATCTTAATTTTTCTACCTTCAAATTTCTTTTCGATTGCGAATGTGATTCTCGTGTCCCGTTGTGTATTGTTTAGATTATCTAAATCACAACGTCATTTTATCTATGGTCCAGTTGTTTCTTACACATTGGGAACCATGTTCCATTATTATTGTTCGTTGTTTGCGTATTATAAAAATACCTGCGGAAGCTTTGGTAAATTTTTTTATTTCAAGAGTTGTTTATTCAAAGACCTGATTTTTTTGTGAAATCAATGCACAACACACAACAAATCAAAATAATATAACGCTACAATTCTTATGAAAAAATTGAATAAAACCATTTTCTCAGGTAAACGGTACAAGTATGGTAAGCAATTTAGTAGTTGTTCACATCATTACTATTGTTGCTTTAGATTTTGAGAAAATGAAAGTTGTGAGGAAAGTAGACCAATTGTTTTATTAGTTTCTACGATGATGATGATGAATATAATAGTGATGTGGTAAAACTGTTATATCAGACCCGAATTAGAATTTTTTATATTCACATATTTGGAGATTAAAGACCTTAGGGTTAAAATTAAAAAACTATAAATTATGATATTTCACTTAACGTCATCTTTGTGGCGATCTCTATTTTCTTCTCTTCTATACTGATTTTCGTTGATATTCTCTTATGTACTAGTTTTTATTGGTAACTAACTGTAGTATTATTTTATTTCCGATTTTTTCTGTAATATTAGTGACTTAGGAATATTCAGTTAAGGGTCTGAAATATGGACAATGAGATAGGTCGACATAAAAAGAATTGACACCTTCGAGATTTGGTACTGAAGGAGAGAATGTTTCGGATATCATGAACAAGGCACAGAACAAATTACTCAATTCTCCGCAAGCAACTAAGCAATTTAATTGGATCCAGCGCGTGAGACTTTTTCACCACTTGGAACTACGTTCGGGTGTAACAATTCATTGGAGCGAGGTGTATTAAATCGTGTTTAAACAGAAATCACTCCACTTCCAGACTATCCCTTTCTCCCCTATAGCACTCTGATACGAGATAGGGACACAACTATCAGCCATGTGGGAGTCCTGAGTAATAGAACTACAACGTGGTACCCTAACTGATTCAAATTCTGGCTAGCGTTAAGGGCTTTAGTCCTATTGTCCTCTTGTGACGTCCGCGAAACTAAAATTGCTTACTTGGTGCTCAATGGTTTGAGACCTACGTGCTGGGGTTTTTGGTTTTGTTAATTTTTTTAGTGGCTTGCGTATTAGTATTTTATAATTTTTTTTGCCGTTTTTTCTGTTTTTTATGGTTTTTTTTTGTAAGATGTTTGGAAATAAAAAATATTAATAGTGCATATTATTATTAAAAACTCACTGCGCTTGTCGTCGTATTCAATTTCTCCAAGAGCTTAACATACAGACTCCACTCTCGTCTATTTATTTTGCAAACTTCTTAAAGTTGTTCGGACATATTGCAAGAAGAGGAAATGATAATTTTGAGAGACTTATAATTTCGACAAACCTACTCGATGAGAGTTATAAATATAAAAATTAATTTTTAAAACTTATTTAGCAGTGTTTAGTTTAAGAAAATACTATTCTTACATATTTTGGTATAGAAATATTTCAAAATCAAAATCATTTTCTATTTCCTACTCCATAGGATCAGTTTTAGTGCTATAGATGTCAAGATATGTATTTGATAAATAATCCAAAAATGTTGCTATCAACTCATCCTCAACCACATAATACTTTTGCCTGAGTAATCAATCAATCCATCAATCAATTGTAAGATTGCTGTCTGTAAATGTGTTTGATGTACCTATTGTTTATAACGTACTTTATGTTGAATGTACGGATGTAATGCTAGAATTTCGAAATTTTTAAATTCAAATTTGAAGCTTGCAATTTTGCCAGATTTACCATTTTTCTGATATCATTAGCCACTTTGGAAATATATACTGAAATCCTCACTTCAATTCGATTTCAACCATATGTAACACTTAGTATTTTATCTAGTCACGACGATCTGGTGGACAGCTCGTTTTGTTGTAAATGTTCGGCATTATTTAAATCAGGCATTTCCCGGACGATGAATTTGTAAATTTATTTAATTAGATATAATAATATAAGATTTAATTAGATAGTATTGAATGTCTCCTCGTCAAGCCGATTTGAATCCTAAAGATTATTTTTATCGGAGATACGTGAAAAGTAAAATTTATATAATTAAACCAGAAAGTGTTAGTGTTGCAAAGTAAGTGTTGCAGATCTAAGTCAATATAATTATTATCGATGAATCCATATTTCTAGAGAAACATGGAGAAATGTAATAGACATTTTGAACACTTTATTTAGCAGTGTAGTAAACTTTTAGCAGTGTATTATATTCAAATTTAGTTAGAGGACATGGTCTGAATATGGGCCCTGTCATAATATGAGCCGCCAGTAATTCTCTGATACCATGGTGCTATCCAGTATCGGGACGCGTCACTGTTTCTATCTTAGTCGTAAACCATTTTCCATTGCGTGGTTAGTTTTTCAGGTAAAAGTAGTTTAAATTTTTTTTTATAATATTGCTATTATGTTTTGTTAAAAGGATAGTAGAATTTTTATTAGGATTAGGTATGTATACATCGTTTCTAGACAAATCTGTTAGAATTGTAAGGTTAGAAAAAATTACTATGTGAAATAAACCTGAAACAGGTCGATTTTATATTAATAACTATTTAACTGGAATTAGCCACAATTAAGGTGGTATGTCACAATGTTAAAATTTTATATACTTTTTAGGTACAGTTATCGTCACTATTTCAAAACAGATCTTCAAGTTATGGTTATGTACGTAAACTGTAAACCTTCTTTTTAATGATATCTAGTTAACATTTTCAAAAACAGCAGTATTTTTTTCATAACTGTACTTAAATGCATCCATGTCATAACTTACGTGGTAACGTGCCTAAAAATTGGTATTTGTGAAATAATTATTGAACTTAGGTGCAAAATAACTACGTTAAATGATTAACTATCCAAAAACCTTTATTTTAAGCAAATGTTTGTTATCCATACTGCCGTAATTTTTAAATTAACTGTACCTAAAGATAAAATTACAATTAAAAGCTGCAAACTAGGGATTTTGTTGATGTTACCGTAAATAAGTTGGCATTTTTATAGTGAGAAATTAGTTCAGCTATCACTTAACAGATGAGAAAATAAGTCACGTGTCATTTAGTAGAAGGCAGCACTAATGTATTAAATAGCGATAGATGCGCGTTTGCCGAATTTAAGAAAAATCTGCAAAACATTGAAAACTAGTTTTGTGGTTATTCCAATTGTCTATGAGTTATGCAGTAACTATAGTAACGAATCACGTGGTTTTATTAGCAAGGCGGCCCCTCCCAGTAGTTAATATTGTGGCTTCGTTTAACTTTCTATCTATGTTCAATCATGATTGTATAAGGGAACAATGTCTTAAATATACAAGTATACCATTTTTTTCCTTGGCACCCTGACTTTATATAATCGTGGTTGAAAGTCAAACTATGGTCAGTAAAGTTTACTGCGGGATTATACTGGTTTTTACATAATATATAAAACATAAAAACAATTCGTTTTAATAAATTTTAACAAATTTAATTTTTATAGACAAAACAATATTATGTAATGATCGATTAAATTTTGTCGATTAATTATTTCCGGAAGAAAATAAGATTATTGATATTTACTTTAATATTTACTTGAGTCATAATTAGAAACGAGATGAAAATCTGAAATTTTCTGAGGAAAACACTTCCCCTGTTGACATTCGATATGAAAAAATTGTTATTATAATATTATAATAATTATTATAAATATATTATTAATAATAATTAATGTTATATATTTTAGATTTCTTATAAATACTGTTTTTATACATAAATAGTCGATCCAATTACCATAATCCCTTTTTGATCATTATTTACCTGTTTTTCAAATAATTGCAAATTTCTTTTCAGTTTGAAATAAATATTTTTGGGTAGATAAATAATTCAGACTTGTCGCCTGAAATATGAGTAATAAAATACCTCCAAATGAATGAACGTTTTGTGTATACAAGGTCAAGTAACAAAAATCCCTAATCAGCACATCCAGCTGATTGCTGGTGTAAGTGTAAGGCAATTAAAATTTATGACGTCTGGGAATGTAGTATCATCTTTCATATTAATAATAATATTAGAATTGCATAGTATGCATAGATACAGTTAGTCGAATTTGGGACACTTGTGTAATTTGATACAAAATTAAGCTTTTTGTACAGTAGACTTGCGATTATCTGAGGTAATTGGACCGTGACTACCTCGGATACCGAAAGAACTCTGTCACTGAGATTGGTTATACTGATAGAAAAATGTGTACCTACCTATGTTAATAATGATTAATGTGTTTATTTTAATAACTAAAAACTGATATAAAAGTAGTATAAAAGATAAAAAAAATTAATTTATAAATGTTTTAAAAAAGTCTTTGATTGATTTTTGTTTTCAACTTCATTCCTCTTTTTGGGCGGCGATGTTGCGCCAACGTTGAAAATGAAGGACGTCTAATGGTGTTGATTCTTCTTGTTGCTCAATATATACGAGAGCATGCTTCAAGGGACTTAAATCCTTCGGAATGAGAAATCTTTTGAGTTATCCCATCTGTATCTTCTTCTTCATGGGTGACGTTTAGACCTAGATTGGCAATTGTATCATCTTTCAGTTCCACTTCTTCATTTAGATTCCTCCAATCGATGATGTCTTGGTTTACGATTGTTTGTTCTACTAGTAATTGATTGGCTAGGTGGGCTATAGAATCAACTTTACAGTCATCAGTTTCATTTTGAACGTCTTGTGTTTTGTTGTCTATCTTAAATAATTTTTTCCACAACTTCTAGTAGTGGACATTTTTACGTCGTCCCAGGCAGATGCAATCCAATAGCAAACATCTTTAAACCGTGATCTTCTTCAATGCCTCAATTACAGTCAGCCCTTCATCCAGTTTATAGTTAGCAGTGGCTGAAGATATGCAGAGTACCTTGAGATATGCAGACGATATAGTCCTGATAATAGATAAGAAGGAAGAGTTTACAGAAGATGGTTGAGAAACTAGATAGAAAAGCGACAGAGATAGGTCTAGAGATGAACTATAGTAAAACCAAGACTATGACAAACCAAGAAGACCAATTAGAAATAGTAGTCAAACAGAATAAATTAGAGCAGGTGGCAGAATACATATACCTAGAACAGATAATAAAGCTGAACATGGACAATCAAACAGAAGAAATAAAAAGAAAAACTAGACTAGCATGGGCCTCATTTGGTAAACTATCATATATTCTAAAAAATAAAAAGTTCCCTAAATATATGCGAACGAAAGTATTCAACCAGTGCATCTTACCAGTTATCACATATGGCTCACAAACATGGACTTTTACAAAGGAAAACATCGACAGATATCCAAAACACAAAGAGCAATGGAAAGACAGATGCTGGGTATCGGTCTTAAAGACAGGAAAAGAAACTCATGGATCAGAGAAAAAACAAAGGTGAACGATGTATCAAGACAGTGTTGTAAACTTAAATGGAACTTCGCCGGTTACACTCCTCCGGCAAAAAGATGAAAGATGGAATAAGCGAATTCTACACTGGAGACCATGGGAAAAGAAAAGAAAAAGAGGAAGACCACAGATGAGATGGACTAACGATCTTAAGAGAAAGGCAGGAAAGGACTGGATGTAGATTGCCCAAAATATGAACGAATGGAGATTAACAGGGGAGGCCTATGCCCAAGAGTGGGCGCTAAGGCTGATTAGATTAGATAGATAGTACCTGAAGAAGCTTCCGCCTATAATTCCTCTTCATTCCTTATATAACGTTTTGGTCTAGGGTTGGATGAGAGATGTTGCATGGGGTGAATAGGAACACAGCTTGTATGTCACCACTAATCAAATTCCCTCACATATGGGTGGGATCGTGCGTTGTCCAACAACAACACAAGCTTTTTTGGACCAATCCACTACCACCACTCACACTTCGGTTTACCCACTGTTCGATTTCATTCGGCTTACGCTTCCAATATCCAACAGTTACTTCTCCGACATCTAAATCTAAAAGAAACCTTCTTTATTGATTCACACCCTTGTCCAACCTCTTAATTGTATTCACTTTTGTTTCCAAAGGTGCAATTACTCCTCTTTTCGCTTTCCACTCATATTGCACAGAAAGATTCTCCCTTACACTCACAAAAATCAACTTATGAAAATTAATTATGAAACCGAAACTAATAACTGGAATAAATTCACAAAACAGTACATAAAAGGAAAAATATTACCGTACAGATACTTAATTTGACGATCTGAACGACAGCAAACAAATCGGTAGTTCAATTCACATGATTAACATAGAAAGGAACAGGAAGTTGTAGACAGAAACACCACACAGAAATTTCTGCACATGAAATCTCTTTCACATCAGCTTGACCTAAAAGCATACCTTACAAATAATTCTCTTCTTATCAATAATCCAAAATTTTCAATTGATTGCCCATAAACAGCTGCCGATATAACTTCTGAGCATCGACCCTTTTTTTTATTACTCGATATTGTGATTCAACAAGTACGACTATAAAGGTAAATAAAGTAAAACCAAGGCAAAATTTTGCCTTGAAATGAAAAATAAGCAGATTAGATCTAGATATCCTTGGATCTCAGAAACCTGGTGGCCTGATTCGGTAAATGCACTACAGAAAGCAGAACATTCTTTTACTCAGGCAATGATGACCGCGATCATAGAAAAGGTGTCGGATTATGATAACTAAAAGATTGGTGAGAGCTGTCACAGAGTTTGTACCATATTCCGACCGCACAGCCTTAGTAAAACTTGAAGCAAAGCCAAATAATCTCAACATCATACAGGTTTTATGCACCAACTACAGACGCATCAGATGAAGTAGTGGAAAACTTTTATAGTGAAATCAAAGAACTACTTAAATTGACAAAGAAACATGATGTCAACATAATTATGGGAGATTTTAATTCCAAAATAGGGAAGGGCAGCTTTGAAGACATAGTTGGACCCTATGGTCTTGGAACAAGGAACGAAAGGGCGACCGACTTAGTACAATTTTGTCAGATGAAAACATGAGATTTAACCAACACATGGTTCCAACTCCACCCCCGTCGCCTATATACTTGGAAATCTCCAGCCGATAGAGCTCATAACATAATAAGAAACCAGATAGACTTCATTCTTATAAACGGTAGATTCAGCACAACTGTCAAAGAGCTTGCACATCACCCTGTAGCAGATGTCCCTTCTGACCACGTACTATTAGTGGCCGTCATAAAGATCGCTCTTTCATGCAAGAACAAGCCTCAAACTCAACAACAGATAGCACTGGATAAACTGAAAGACCCAGTGATACAAGCAAAAATAAGCAATGAAATAAACGCACAAATTTAAATATTTAACGACAAACATTACCGAAGATCTAACACCAACATGGAATAACATTACAAGTGCTGTAACAGACATCATGAAAAACAACTTAGGGTACAAACGAAATAACAAGAGGCAAAAATGGATGACAGAAGAAATACTATTACTAATGGAAGAACGACGAAGACACAAGAATAACCAAGATGGCAGCAAAATGTATGAAAACATTAACAGGCAAATAAAAGCAAAAATAAGAATAGCAAAAAATGAATGGCTTAAGCAACAATGTATCGATCTAGAAACATTTACAAAGATAGCACACGACGACCGTAATTTACATAAAAAGCTTAAGGACACCTGCTTGAATATACAGAAAACGAAGACCAACTACCATATTAAATCAGGATAACCAATAGTGCTGGGTGAAAAGGAGAAAATTGATATATGGGAAAATTATATCCAGGAGCTCTTCCATGACGAAAGACCCATGATGAAGTTTATACAGACGACCACTGACTGGCCCTTCAATCACCAAAGAGGAGATAGAAAAAGCAATATTAAATTCAAAAAACAATAAGGCACTTGGACCAATGAGATCCCGTCAGAATTACTCAAATTACTAGATGAAAGGGGAATTTCAGCACTACACAAAATATTTAAATTTAATTTATGAAACATGGCTGCTATCCTCAACAGTGGTTACCTCTTCCTTTATTCCCCTGCCCAAGAAAGTCAATGCAAAAAGATGTGAGGATCACAGACTACATTAGCCTGATGAGTCACACTTTAAAGATATTCTTAAAAATACTACATCAAAGATTATACAAAAAATGTGAATGGACATCAGTGATTCCCAGTTCGGGTTTAGGCAAGTTTAGGAACACGAGAAGCAATAGTAGCAACACAGGTGCTGGTCCAAAATTGTTGCGATCAGAGAAGGATGTGTTCCTATGCTTTTAAGATTACCAAAAAGCATTTGATCGTGTCCAATACCACAAGTTAATGCAGATTCTCAAGAAAGTTGATATAGACCAAAAAAACATAAGATGCATTGAAAACTTGTACTGGCATCAAACGGCACAGCTAAAAATAGACAATTCTATATCCAAGCCCATACATATAAGAAGAGGCGTTTCGACAGGGATGTGTGCTATTTCCCTCTTTTATTTAACATTTATTCGGAAGCCATATTTCAAAAGTCTTTGGAGATGCAGAGATGAGAATCAAGGTGAATGGAGTATTGATCAACAACATACGATATGCTGATGATGGTGTCTTAATTTGTGACAACATAGTCGATCTTCAACAACTTGTCACTATAATCGGAGAATACAGTGAGCGAATGGGACTAGAGATTAATACCAAAAAGACCAAATTCATGATCATCTCCAGAAACTTGGATGCACTTGAAAACTCCACCATAACACTGAATAGTAAATCCATAGAAAGAGTGAGTAAATTTAAATACCTGGGATCGTGGCTTTTTGAAGACTGGGCATCGGACAGGGAAGTAAAATGTCGCATTGAGCAAGCTCGACAAGCTTTCGTAAAATTCAAGAAGGTACTGACTTGTTTCAGAGTTCGATCTTCAACTGAGACTAAGGTTTACTAAGTGCTACGTATGATCAGTGCTGCTAAATGGCGTAGAGGGCTGGACACTCAAAACGAGGGATATAAACAGATTGAAAGCTTTCGACATGTAGCTTTATCGCCGTATCCTAAAAATACAATGGACAGCAAAAATCACAAATATAGATGTCCTTAAAAGAATAAACCAAGAACGCCAACTTTCGAAACCATCAAGAAAAGGAAAACGGCGTATCTAGATCACAATCATGAGAAACGAAAAATACCAGTTCCTCCAACTTATAATCAAGGTAAAATTGAAGGCAAGAGAGGAATGGGACGCAAGAAAATGTCCTGGCTTCGAAACATAAGGCAATGGACAGGGATTAACGACATACAATCTCTGATACATATTGCAAAAATAGAGAATTAATGGAAAATGTGATCGCTAAACATCCATTAGTGGATTTGCATCTGAAGAAGAAGAAGAATGATATGATTGATAGTCAACTTCGTTCACCTTGATACCTTAGACAAAACTGCTGACAAGTTAGCGGCGATATTGTAATCCTCTTATTAAGTCATGTCTGCCAGAAAATATGATTCGACTATGGCATCTTATGTTTTCATGTCCATAGGAAAATATTGGAAAAACTGCAGAAGTTACAACTTTAAAAACACACTTTAGAGTGGGTTAATGACATTTTTACAGAGTGAAGTTTAAAATGAAAAAAAAAAAATTGATTTAGCAACGGAAGCTTTTCGTTTACTAGCTGAAAATGAATATAAATTCAATAGTCTTATTGCCAAGATAAATGTAAAATATACAAAGAACTCATCAGTCCTTAGCGTCCTCTGAGGGTTAATAAATTAGAAATTTACAGGTGTAATTTTTATTATAAGTAATTTTTTTGTACTTGAAATAAATTTAGTTTTTTTACAAAACTAATATGCACCATTTAAAATGTTTACAAAAAAAAACAAAACAACAATTTAACTTCAAAGGTAAATGAACCTCAACGCAACACGATACAAAAATTAAAAAATGATATGGAATGATCCAATTATCCAATCCAAAAATTAGAATTTGTGAAACTTCAAATCAAATAATACGATAGCGCAATTTCAACTTACATTGCAGAAGACTGCCGACCGAGAGCGAAGTATACCGATTCTCCCGATCGTATATTATATTTTAAGTTCCAGTACTTGGCAACACGTGTCGCTGTTCAGATAATTAAATTTCGAGAAAATCAAAATATTAAAATATGATGCACGTGCTGCCCATCTATTCAAGAAATTGTTAAACGTTAGTTAATTTGAACACCACTCGTTTTAACTGCGGCGTGAACATACCCCCTTAAAGATAAAAATACGTTTATTGACGTTTCAATTTCCACTTCGGAAATCGTTCTCAAAATACAAACATTAAATTAAACAATTTTTTTTGTTATATAGTGAAAAATTCTTCTAATAATTTAATTTTATCTGACTCATTTATATGACAATTCAGACATACATTATGCATTTTTAAGTAGACGACTTTAAAATGATATTGCCAATATTGTTGAGTTGCGCTTCTGGGACGACTTTACTTATAAGATAGTTCATTCGATTACATGAAATCAACTTTAACTTGAGAATATCCGTCAGAAAAAAATCATAGCATGTAATTCGTCTTTAAAAGACAAACACATGACATGGATGACAGTAAAATTCTCCTGTTAGTGATTCCACAGTAAATTATAGGGAAAAACCAGGAAAAAAACCTCATAATACTATCCCGACATGGTAAGTATTTATTCGTGCATTTAGTTTACCTTCAATAAACACCAAAATTCTGATTTTATATGTTTCGTTATTTAAAAAACATAAATGATGTATCCTCTATATGTTAGTGACTTACTAATACTGGTATTTTCTTATTAATAACTTCCTCTTTCAATATTGGTAACCAGATCCTACTACATTCTTCCGAGGAATTGGCGACACAATTGGCCTCATTTAGCATAATTAGAGCCGCTTCTTTGATCTTTCTTTTTTTACCATCCGTTTCTTTTAGGACTACATTTGAATTATTCCATTGAACCCTATGTTCATTATCCTATGCGTGTTTACATATTTGAGTTCTATCAAATTCTCTATTTTTAATATAAGATTGATGTTCACTTATGCTAACATTTAATGGCCTTGATGTTTCGCCTTTAGAATGTATTTTTTTAATATACTTTACAATTAAATTAAATGTTCAAAATGATCACCATTCACTTCTTGACAATAACCGAGGCGTACAAATTTTGGAATTCTCGTACAACTTTTCGTACAACATAATCCGTATTTTCATATCTGTTTTGCTAAACATTATTGAAGTTAAAAAAATATTAGTCAAAAAGCCAAATAAACAATTGATATGAATCTAGTAGGCTGCTGTCATTTAGGTATTTAAAGTTACTAAAAGACGTCAGTACAATATTTGTGTGCGTATTGAATTTATTTATGGCTCATTTGTCTGAGACTCAAAGAATAGATATTTTATTTAATTATGATTGGTTGTGGTAATAAAACAAGAACTCAAAAGGAGGTTTGTGAAATGTTTAATAATAAAAACCCTGGTCAACAAGTGTCGCAGTTTACAGCTAGCAAAATTAAAAGAAGTTCGTTATACTGGACATGTAAAAAATATTGAAAAACCAGTAGAAATGTTAAGTTTACTGATGAAAAAAAGTTAGATGTTAGATCGAGGAAAATCAAGTCAAGAATTCTATGAAATGATGATGGACAGAATGAACGCAGATTTGCGGTTCATAAACAAAATAGTTATTTCTGATGAAGCGACGTTTCATTAAAGGGAACGGTTAACAAATAGAACTGTAGATATTGGAGCAGAGAAAATCCTCACTGGGTGTGTGAGACTCACACGCAATATTCTAAAAAAGTTAACGTGTGTGCTGGTACCTATCCTCTAGATTACTTCTTATGAGGTTATTTAAAATCTGAAGTATATTTTAATAGACCAAACGGAATTGCTAATATAAAAGTAAGGTTAACGAAAGAAATTAACAAAATAACCCCTGAGGTCGTACAAAATGTTGTACGAGAATTGCAAAATGGCCTCGGTTATTGTCAAGAAGTGAATGGTGGTCATTTTGAACATTTAATTTAATTGTAAAGTACATTGAAAAATACATTCTAAATATTATGTGACATTATTATCGTCATTCAACCTAAAGTTTTGTGATAGAGACATTATCAAAATTTTACATCTTAAAGATCACTTTTCTCAGTTATGATTGCACCAAACTTAAAAAACTTTATATTGCTGAACAGACGACTAAAATCCCTTTCTAACAAGGTGTCACACGACCCCCTTTGTTATTTAAAATTTTCGAGGGGTGCTTATAATTAAAAGGGGGTGCTGGAGGGGGATAATATTTTTATACCGTAAATCTTCAATTTAATAATAAAAATCGACCTGTTTCAGGTTTTTTTTTCACATAGTACATAATAACGTTAAAAATGAATTTATTCCATACATGTGGACCGCATGGTATATGGCCCTGTTACTGTCAGCAATATGGGCCCGTGCCCATAATAACGTATTTTCTTGTAGATACATCATGGGCAATGGCAGAAAATCTGTTAATAATCGAATTAGGAAGGTATGTAACAAAACGACATGGTGTTGGCGAAACGGACTAAAAAACAGCAGTTAAACAATTTAATGTTACTAAAACAACTCTATAGAGATTTGTGCATTAATGTTAAGAATTAAATGCTAAACTCTATGAAGAAGTTTAGTCAAAATTGGGAAGAAAAACAGTATTGGGAAAGAACTAGAGTTACTATTGTATTTCTTAGCAATGGAGGCAATCTTTTATTGACCAAAAAGGCCATAAGTACTATGGCATACTTATTAGCTGTGAGGAATGGAGGAAGACATCCTTTTAAAAACGAAACAGCAGGACGTATTACATAAACTCGTTTTTAATGAGGTATAAAACAGTAGCAATACGAATTGATGCAGCTGGTCATACCAGAGAAGGTGGAAGGCAAAAGAGGATCGGGGAGAAGACGCACGTCCTGGTTGAAGAATCTGAGACAGTGGAGTGGGAAAACGTCAATAGAACTTTTCAAAACTGCTGCAGATACAGTCAAATGGGCCATGATGATCGCCAATGTCCTTAGGGATGGGACACGTTAAAAAGAATAAGATAAAACAGTTTTGTCATTACGTAGGTGAACTGGAACTTCGTTTGCTAGAGCTATCGTACTTAACAAGGAAAACGTTAATGAATTTTTCAACTTATTAGAGCTTCAATATTCAAAACATCATTTTGAATTGCATAGAATATTTAACGTAGACGAGACTGGTCTATCAGTGATGCAAAGTAAAATTCCGAGAGTTGTGGGGCGCAAAGGCAAAAGGTAGATCGCTGCATAAGCATCGGCAGAGCGTGGGTCACTGGTTGTTTATATGAGTGCTGGAGTCAGAATTAGCTTTATCAAAGAAAACTTTATTAAATACAGGTTACGTGTAAAAGGATTTTTAATGACAAGGCTTCTTTTTCCAAGACGATTATAAAATTCCGGATGGTAATTATTTTGTTCTAAAATATTTTTGACTTTTCTCAGATTTTCATTGTGGGCTGAATAATTTAATTGCTGTGTTTAGTCTAACGGAAAAGGCTATTGAATTATCCAGTCCACAATATCATTCCGAAGATCATAGATAAGTCAAAAATATTTAAAAAAAAACAATGTTACCCAGTGGAATTTTACAATCATCGTTAAACACCATTATTAACACACAAAAAATCGGTAGAAGAATACTGGGATAGACTAGAAGTAATAAAAAAATGATGCACGGATGACTACGTAGCTACTCAGAATATGACGGCATGAGGACAAAAAAGGATACTAATAAGACCAACGCAATGTTATTAGTTGTTGAAATAAATACTAATAACGATAATATGCCAAAGACGAAAATAAAAAAAAGTAAACGCTGGACCCTATAAAAATATTTTTTTCACTTTTACCACATTTTTTTATTATGCATATATTACGCCCAGTGTAGCACACAGTTGAATGAATTTTCGGAATGAACGAGCGATATATATATATATATATATATATATATATATAATATATATATATATATAATATTATATTTATATTTATATATATATATATATTTATATTTATATATATATATATAAATAATATATATATATATATAATATATATATATATATATATAACTCAAATTTGGGAATGCCAAAAGTCCTTTTTTAAAAAAGAATTTATTAAGAGCTAAACGACTAATTACAATAAAATCAGATTCTAAACTGAATAAAATATTAATTAAAATAACACATATACAATTGCAATTATACAATTCACAATATTATGCAAATATAGCGTCAGCACTCTAGAGTTCAATGCTTTAACCATGTCAGCAGTCTTAAGTCCATGGCACGAATGAATCCATAGGCGTCGCTCTATAACTCCTCTTCCCCTAAATCGAGGCTCCTTCTGGAGTTGAATTTTTGAATTGGAAATCGTCTGGGTCCTGTATGTTTGACATTCTTATGTCTTCCTTTCTTTTGGTTTCATTTCTCTTTCTTATCGTTATTTTCTTATAGGTAATGTAGATGATTATTAGAATGATTGCAAGATATAATATAATGGTCCATATGCTGGGAATGTGGTAATTTTCTCTTTCTTCCATGATGGGTGTGATTCTGTTTGTGGGATTTTTTCAAATTTTAAATTCTTCAAAGTTATTTTCATAGGTGAAATGCTTAATTCTTTGAATTTTAATTTGGCTCGGTGATTAAAATTGGTTGTCCAAAGGTTCGATCTTGGAACAACAATTCTTGGTTTCTGAAAAGGATTGTACACTGTGTATTTTCGATCAGAAAGATGCCTGTCAGTGTTTGAATTTGAGTTCCTTCAGAGCATTTAAAAGTTAATTTTTCCTCCATAGGAAATATTGCTAAAAAACTGGTTCATCTCTGGTATGATTTCGATGTGATTGCCTTGATGTCTGCCTTAATATATTGACAATTACTGGAGTTTTCTCGTAAGATTATTTCCTTTTCGCATAGGTGTTCTTGGTTATTTTGTAGACGGCTTGGACATTGGAAAATTTTACCGTGGTGCAGATGTCGTTGAGAGGTATTATTGTATTTTTATTTTTTAACAAATATCTTGTATTAGGTATTATTATTGCAAATTCTGACTCAATTTGTGTGGGTATAGGTAATAAATAATAAAGATCAAAGATGTTCTCAAAATCGATAGGAATTGTCAGAAAATATTGAATTTGGTTTTCTTCTATTTTACAGGTGATTTCCAGAATGGATTCAAAATCTAAAATATTTTCGTGTTTTAATTCAAATGGTAATTGTGTTTTGTAAAATAAAGAGATTCTTTGTAATTCTCGAAATAGGTCACTAGATTTAATAATACTAGGGTGTAAGGTTTTGAGCTTACAAAAAGTAATAGAATTTTCTACAGTCTCCATTACATCAAGTATAGAATTATATGTGATAATGAGTTCATTGAACATGTCTTTTAGATAAATAACGTTCTCAATTTTGGTTTGAAAATCGACAATATCTTTTATTTCAAAAATCTTTGTTTAAGAATTATTTCATTTGTTTGAATATCTTGAATGGTTTTATTGAAGTTATCTATGATTTGTTGACTGAGGGAATATTGATTAAGTATCTGATGTTCTAATTTTTGTTGATTAGTTTTCAAATGTTCTAGTATTAAGTTTATTTTCTCGCCATCTTCGCGTCTAAATTTCCTGTGATTGCTTTTACTATTGAACCAAAGCCATTAATCAAGCCTCTTTTCCTTCTTGTTAAATTAATATGAATATTTAGACCGCTAAATTTTTCTTGTATGCTATTTTTTGATATATTGAATAATATTAACATAGTTGTACGTCTCTGATTTAAAGAATTCGCTGTTAGAAATGTTATTTTTAAGATACTCAAATTGCTTGTTCAGGTTGTCATATTCAGTTACAAGTGGTTTTAAATTATAAAAATGTACAAATGTATGACTAGATTTTTGGAGTTTTGCGGTTCCTAATTTTATAGGTAGAATGCCTAGGTTGTGGGTGATATCCTTATTTCGGCTGTGGTATGTCCGATCGTGACGAACCTGGAAAAATATAAGTTTTCCTTTTAGTCGTTTTACATTTGAAAGGTGAATGTTTTCGGTAGTATTTTTATGTCGCTTAATAAGTTTTGCTGTTTTCTTAAATTTATTAATGGATTTAATATTTTCTTTTTGATATTTATTTTTAGTTTTTCCTTTTATTTGTCTGTTTCGCACAAATACTTCGGTAGGAATTTCTGTTGGTAATTCCTCGCGTGTTTCATTTGCTGTATTTATAACTTTTGTTTTATTTTCTTGAAGTTTTTCGTTAATATTAGAATATAGTAATTTCATTTTATCCTTATGATTAGAAATATAATTATTAATTAATTGTTGCTCTAGGTCAATGTTAAATGGGGAGTTGGTGTCTAAATGTCCCGTGACTAGTTCATGGGGTTTTCATTTTAGTTACGGTGTGGATAGTACTGTTGTAAGCTAATAATGCATAGTTTACTTTTTGTTCTATTGGGTCGGATTTATACTCATTTGATTGTTTAGTAACCTGATATGTTCAATAATAGTTGAATGAAATCTTTCAGCTATACCATTTGATTCTGGATGCTGGGAGGAGATAAAGTGGATTTTTACCTTATGTAATGCTAATAAATCTTTAATGACTGAATTTTTTAGTTCTGTACCATTGTCTGAAATGATTTGTTCTGGGATACTATGGTGAGTAAAGAATCTAATCAAAGCGTTTGCTACTTCGATACCTTGAGCAGAATTAAGTTTATAAAGTTGGGCATATTTAGAAAAGGAATCGACTATCGTTAGAAATTTGGTATTTTCAAGTGTTATGGAATCTAAATGTAAAATCTGAAATGGCTTAATTGCTGTAGGAGTAATGCTAAATATTGGCTTTATTGGATTCCTATCATATTTTGTTAATTGGCATATTTCGCATTCATTAATATAAGTTTGTATAGAAGCTCGTTGATTGGGCCAATAATATAATGATTTAATTCGGTTATCCGTTTCATCTAAACCTCTATGATTTTCCTTGCCTTCATGATAATTTCTAATTATTTCTTTAATTTCGTTTATAGGAACATCGATAAGTTTCTTAGTGCAATTAATAAATGATATTTGAGAATTTTTAAAATATTTTTTGGACAACAACGCTAAATTTCTCGTATAGTGGGTCTTCAAAATAAAGGTGATATTTTACTTTGGGTATGGTATATTCTTTAATAAAATCAATAACATCACGCTCAAAATTGTTTTTTGAGAACTGGACAAGAATTCTTTGTCTTTTATCAAATAATTTGATTATGGTGGGACTAGCAGGATTAAAATTCACTTCAGAGATAAAAATTTGGTTAATTCCCGTGTTTACAGGGTTTTCGGAAATAGGAATTCCGGGGTAGGATTTTCTACATTGGTGTGTATCGTCTCACCGTCATCAGGGTTTTCTTCTTGTCTATTATCTTCATCAATTTCAACAATCAGCGATTCTGTATCTGGTTCGTTATTAAGATCTTGTTGAGCTTGTTCATTAAGTGTTTCCATATATTCAAAAATATTTTTTGTGTTTTCCAAATTTTTTGTTTCATTGACGTTTAGTTCTATTCTGGATAATGTATCACAATTTGTATTTAAAGATCCTTTTTTATAAATTATTTCATAATCATATTCTTCTAGCTTCAACCGCCATCTTACTAGTTTGGAGTTGGGATCTTTCAATGAAAATAACCACTGTAGCGGTTTATGATCGGTAATAATAGTAAAGCGTCGTCCAAATAAATACGGGCGAAAATATTTGACAGCCCATACTATTGCCAGTAATTCTTTCTCAATTGTTGAGTAATTGATTTCTGAGTTGTTCAAAGTTCTGCTTGCATAAGCAATTGGCAAGTCGGATCCAATCTTTCCTTGACTAAGTACGGCTCCTAACGCAAAATTACTAGCATCTGTAGTGAGATTGAAAGGACGGGAGAAGTCGGATACTGTAATATGGGTTCATTTATGAGAAGTTGTTTACAAGTTTCAAAACATTGGATATAATCTGAATCGCTTACATTGATTTCAGCATCTTTCTTTAGACGAGTAGTTAGTGGTTTAGTAAGTTTAGAAAAATCTTTGATAAATTTCCTGTAATAACCTAAAAGTCCTAAAAATCCTTTTAATTGCTTAGTATTTTTGGGTATTGGAAAATTTTTAATAGCTTTAATTTTGTCTGGGTTCGGCTTAACCCCTTCTGGCGTTACGATGTGACCTAAATATGCTACTTCTTTCTTTAAAAACTCAGATTTATCTATTTGAATTTTGAAATTTGATTCTCTTAATCTTTGAAACACTTCTTTTAAATTAACAAGATGCTCCTGAAGACTTGTACTAAATATAATTATATCGTCAAGATAAACCAAACATTTTTCATTTTGTATACCTCTCAGGATATTATCCATAACCCGTTGGAATGTTGCTGGGGCGTTACGGAGTCCGAAAGGCATTCGCAAAATTCGTAGTGACCATTTTCTGTATTAAATGCAGTTTTTTGAATGTCGCTTTCATCCATCTCGATTTGATGGAACCCTGAAGCGAGGTCGAGTGTCGTAAAGTATTGACACCGTCCAAGTTTATCCAGTAGGTCACTAATGTTAGGTAAAGGGTATCTATCACCAAGTGTGATAGCATTAAGACGTCGATAATCTATTACGACTCTAAACTTGGGTTTTTTGGAGGCGTCCATTTTTTTTGGGACCACCCATATAGGAGAAGACCAAGGGGAATCCGAAGGTCTAATAATATCTTGATCCAGCAGATTCTGGATTTGATTTTGCACTTCCTTCCTATAAATTTCCGGGTATCTATAGGATTTTGAATATACTGGTATATCGTTTGTTGTTTTTATTGTATGTTTAATTTTATTAGTAAAAGTTAATTGGTTTCCTTCGACATGGAAGATATCGGAATATTCTTTTATTAACTTTAATATTGAATTTCTTTCCTCAAAATTCATATGATCTGTTCGAACTTTCGAAATATCGAATTTAAATTCTTCAGCATATATGGAATTAAAATTTGGATTTGAAATTTGTTCGTATTCAGCGAACTTTTCCACCATGATTGGGGAAGTTACATCCAATTTAAAATAAGATTCAGAAGAATTCAAAATGGTGCAAATAGCCTTATTGTTTTCTACCGTCGTAAGGCACTCCGGAATTTCTAATTTACCGATTTGTGTATATGGTATAATTACATCGCCATTTTTTATATTTTTAACATTTAGACTGATAACTTGCTCGTTCGTGGCGGCACTACTATACAATTCGTGTTGCCACTATTCCCGGCTTTATAATAATTTAATTTTATCTTACTATGCGAGGTAATTAAAACGTTATTGGCCAAATCAATTTTTGCATTTAATTTTTTTAAATTATCGAGGCCTAATAAGCAGTGAAAATAGTCATGGAATTTAAAAACGCAATAACTTAAATTTAATTTATTTTTAGTATTAAAAATTTTTGATAAGGGAATTTCGGTACAGTAATTTTCCTGTTTTGCTCCAAGTGCTGTTGAAATTTGAAAGGGTTTACGAAAAATTGAATTTTTAAAATATTTTTCAGCGACTTCTGGGGTTACAAACGATTTTGTGCTCCCAGTGTCTATTAGTACTTTAAGATTATGCTCAGGAAATACAATGTACGGCAATTCACTTTCGTTATTTATTAGATTTAAAAGTTCAACTTGAGTAATTATGGATTTTCCGAGGCTTTGTTCTCTAAAAAATTATTCTCACTAGTTAATTCAACTTCCTCGGTATCGCCAATATTATGTAGTTCTTCAGCTATGATATTTTGTGGTTGATTTGAAAATGTATTATTGAAGCGTCTTTGATTTCCAAAATTTGTTGGTCTAAAAGTATTTTGACTAGTTGTACTCATTGGAGTTGGGGCTTGAAATCTTTGATTTGGATTTGATTTAAAGACGTTACTACTTCTGTTATTTGTAAAAGTATTAGTTCCTCTGTTATTATTTGAAAAAGAGGTTGATGCTGATGGTTGTCTTGTTGTTTGTTGGAATTGTGTGGAGTTTGTTATAGGTGGGGCTGGAGTTCTTTGTCGAGATTCGTTGAATCTAAAGGATCTGTTCGATTGAGGAAATTGTTGTTGAAAGTTAAGATTTGGTCTTGGATTACGATTATTTAGAAAATTTGGCTTTGTTTGCCTAGATTGTGAAGAATTATTTTCGTTTAAATAAATTTGAAAATCGTTAGTTAAAATACTTAGGGCAGAATTTAAATCTTTAGGGTTTTTAGTTCGCATGAAGGTGCCAAGTGGTTCTTTTAGACCACGTAATAATACTCGTAGGGCTAAATTTCTAAAATAGTTTGATAAAATTAATAATTCTTGGTCATTAGAACGTGTAGTGATTAAAGATATTTGTAAATTCAAAAGATGTTGGACTTTATTGAAGAATTCAAAGGGAGTTTCATTATTTTGCTTTAATTCTGACATTTCTATACTAAGGGTATAAATATCTCTTTTATCAGCGTATGTATTTAGCAAGGCATCTTTAAGATCTTGCCAGGTCCTAACTACACATGCTGAAATGTTAATAGCAGCTTCACCTTTTACTTTTGCTAATATGCTAGACATTAAGTACTCATTCTGAAAATCATCTGAATCAACTGTATTATAAAATTTATTAATCAATTTTTCACAGATTTCCACGAATCTAGGAAGTAATGTATTTTCTCCGTGGAAATCTGGAATCATATCAAGATATTCCTTTTTTAATTGTGGGATTGCCATTTTTATTTTATTTTTTGAGTAAGAATTTAAATTAAAAGTACGATTATTTATTAAGGATGAATTAGAACAAAGATTATATTTAATAGGAGTTTTGAGTCAGAATCTGAGTCTGATGAATCAGAATTTATTAGAATTTTAGGCTCTCTATACGACATAAGCACTTACCAGAGAATAATTGTCCACTCCATGTAAGCTGGTTCACTCAGAAGGTTGACTAGGCAGGTATCTTCGATATTCACTCGAAAAGTCCACTTAACACGATTCCTGTTATAAAGGCTACTCAATCCACCCACAGGAATATAACACTTCCGATTAAGGTCAATAAATCGTTGAAACGAACCGAATTTATATTCGCTAAACCCGTTTGACCATCCTACTGACTGCGCCACTCAAATTTGGGAATGCCAAAAGTCCTTTTTTAAAAAAGAATTTATTAAGAGCTAAACGACTAATTACAATAAAATCAGATTCTAAACTGAATAAAATATTAATTAAAATAACACATATACAATTGCAATTATACAATTCACAATATTATGCAAATATAGCGTCAGCACTCTAGAGTTCAATGCTTTAACCATGTCAGCAGTCTTAAGTCCATGGCACGAATGAATCCATAGGCGTCGCTCTATAACTTATATATATATATATATATATATATATATATATATATATATATATATATATATATTATTTGTAGTCTCAGCAATTGGTGTGTATGAAATAAAACTCTTATTTGTTATTTCTCAATATTTCGTCACGATTTTGTGACTTCGTCAGGAGAAAACTGTAAATTTATTATAATTATTATATGTAAACAAAATGAATATTTCAATACTTACAACTTAAGATTAAAAATTTAAATTTTGATAACATATCCAATTTAAATAAATGACATTTTTTTTTGATTTTAATTTATTTGGGAGTTATGGTAACCGCAATATTTTATAGAGTGAATTCCCATTGTACAATTTTTAGCGAATAAGTTTTAATAAACAATTAAATCTTGTGACAGTATTATCCATATAATAAGGTGCAAAAGTAGAATATTGAAAAAGAATCAGGAACATGGTAAATTGATCTATAAAATGTAATTGATGGTACGTAGTCAGTTATTGGTCTGATGTTGTTAGATACTGATATTAATATACTAAACAATATATGATATGATAGATCTTAATATCAGTATCTAACAACATCAGACCAATAACTGACTACGTACCATCAATTACATTTTATAGATCAATTTACCATGTTCCTGATTCTTTCTCAATATTCTACTTTTGCACCTTATTATATGGATAATACTGTCACAATATTTAATTGTTTATTAAAACTTATTCGCTAAAAATTGTACAATGGGAATTCACTCTATAAAATATTGTGGTTACCATAACTCCCAAATAAATTAAAATAAAAAAAATGTCATTTATTTAAATTGGATATGTTATCAAAATTTAAATTTTTAATCTTAAGTTATAAGTATTGAAATATTCATTTTGTTTACATATAATAATTATAATAAATTTACAGTTTTCTCCTGAAGAAGTCACAAAATCGTGACGAAATATTGAGAAATAACAAATAGAGTTTTATTTCATACAGACCAATTGCTGAGACTACAAATAATATTTAACACAGTACGGTCGAGAATAATTTGATATATATATATATATATATATATATATATATATATATATATATATATATATGCTATTGATTATCCCTTTCTATTAATATTTCCATCGATTTTTGTAAGCTCATACCTAATACAAAACTATACATTGAAAAATACTGAATTGTACAATTGCTAGTCGCTAGTCCAGTCCTGTCGCCTGTATTGTAAAAATGATATAACAGTTCTTTTTGCTTGCTGTTTATGATTTAACAGTATTAAATCATCGAGTCTATTAGGATAGAATGTTCGGATCTTTAATTTCTTATGTTGTACTCGAAACGGTAGTTGCTGAAAGAATTCGACAGAAATTATTACGACCATGACCTGTAGAACAGCATTTTTAAAGAAGAATGAATGGGTAGCCTTAAATTTTGTTGTTGTTAATTTATGTGGGACATGTTCGACCAATTTGTTACAGTTTTTTTGATTTATAACAAACACTTCATTATTCTTGCATTTACAATCTTGTAATGAATGACCAATAAGCAATTTTAATATAACCCAAATTACTAATGTTTCGCAAAAATATGAGTTCACCCAACGGCGTCTCTTATCTAATCTAACATAATATTCTACTATTCTAAAATTCGTACACACCCAATAATGCTACGCTTTTACTAACAGCTAATTAATTCAAACGGTATCGTCATCATCATCAACCATAAATATGACTAAAGTCAGTATATCTGTAGAATCTTTGCTATTGAAAATGGTTGCGAAAATAAAAAAATCACAGGTGCTTACTACTGCCTACGATACACTCAAACCTAGGTTTCTATTACAAAAGGTGTACTTCATCACCAAAAACTACATTAATACCACTCCAGTCCAATCTGTGAAAAAATCATCGATTTCACGTAAAAATCTAGTATAGGTTTTAAAAGGTTCTAAAAGGTATATGAAGGATAGCCAAGGACAAATCGTTGAGTAGGTACAGCGATAGGTGACGATCGTATAAATCGCGTGAAAACTTTTAAATACCTTGGCACCACAATCAATGACCAATCGGATCCACAACACGAGATAAAAACCCGAATACAAATGGCAAGACAAGCTTTTGTGAAATTCAGACCGCTTCTATGTAATCAAAACCTAAATTTCGAAATACGCTACAGAATGGTCAAGTGCTACATATAGTCCATCTTGCTTTATGGCATGGAAACGTGGACTTAAAAAAAACATCTATCAACAAACTTGAATCATTTGAAATGTGGTCATTGAGAAGAATGATGCGCATACCTTGGGTGGATAGAGTTCGAAACGATGACGTCCTTACGAGAGCCGGCGTGGAAAGAGAACTCTTTGAATTAATTAAAAAACGCAAGATTGGTTACCTTGGGCACATATTGATAGGAGCAAAATATGAAATACCACAGTTAATCCTTCAAGAGGGAAAATCGAAGGTAGGAGAGAAGCCGGCCGCAAACAATTATCCTGGTTAAGGAATATTAAAGAATGGACAGGAATACACAATACAGGCGAGCTGTGTCACGCCGCCAAGAACAGAATTCTAGTAATGAGATAGCCGCCTACGCACTTTGGTGTATGGCGTGTTAAGAAGAAGAAGGTATAATTTTTCTTTGTTTTTTTTTAACAATCATAAAAAGTGAAAAAAAAAATCATTTTTTGCCTATAAAACGTTTTTATACATATTAGAGGATGACAAATCAGCTAGATAGACCAAATAGTTTGTAAGTAATTCAATTTATTTATCCCCGAGAGTAATTATTTAAATAACTTAACTTGCCCAAACAGTGACAGTAGAGCAAAGGTTCCCAAACTGAGGGGCGTGAGGACATGTCAAGGGTGGCGCGAGACAAGTTGAACATTAAATTAAAGTTAGGTAGTCTTTTTAAAATTATAAATTAACCATGATATTTAGAAAGTTAAAACAAACCACTGTAACATCTGGCTTTACTACATAAACTTGAAATCTAAGGCTTGAAAGAATGGAATGTGAGCCGTCAAATGTGACAACAGCGCGCATTTGGCAACAGAGCCTTTCTAAGCACTGCCTCGTTTTTTCCCTCTGTCCACCAGACGCACGCCTGTTAACCTATTGGCGATGTCAACAAACTATGGGCGCTTTGACAGATGATCAGCTGATCACGCACGTAGGAAAACAAAACAGAGCTACCATAACCTTTGTAGGTGAATGATTGTTGTGTCTAAAAATTATCCGTATTTATTATGTTCCATTTATTTTTTTTGTTAACGCAATGGCAAATAAAGAGATTGAAGTTAGTCTGCTCCATATTTTGAAATATATAGGAGACACAAAAAGACCTTTAAAAGAAGGCGATGCCTTGTTAAAGGCTGGCCACGTTGTGTTGTGTGGCAAATATAATAACAAATTAGTCGGTTTGTGTCTGCAAACAACTAATTTAAATGGTGCCCCACTTGAAATCACTGTGGATGTGTTAAGAGACCAGTGGGTGGTAAAATGCACTTGTAAAGCCGGCCAGGGAGGAATGTGCGTGTGTTTTATTACGCATTAGTCTAGCATTCACCAGTTTCTCATTGATTTTTCTTTCGTGATTTCCTTTAAGAAGACATTGAGAGGGAATAACACCTTTCTTTGAAAGTTTTTTTTCCTGCTGCAGTTGTAATAGAAATTTTAATTAAGATCTATGTTACTATGTTATATATATTGATTAATTTAGGTAGGCACATTATATATAATAAATGTTGCAATTCTGTTCAGCAAATTTACTTGAAAAAAAAATCTGTTGATAAAAAATGTGAACACACCATCATATCACTTGATATGGATTTCCCAATTTTTAATTCCTGTGCCCAAAGATCTTGTAGATTTTTGGTACGAGAAAAAAAGTGCATAGTTATTCCTTCCGATCGGTAATTACTGCATTGCCGTGCAGAACAATAATGCTTAAATTTACTTTTTAACACTTTGTTACCTGATTGTGCTTTATTTAATAATATTTAAAATGTTTATAATTATATAACTAAATACAAAATGTTTTGTTATCCTACGTGCACTAGTTCAAATTTTTACCGCACCGTGCCGCCTCTTTCGTTTGACATCGCCAATTGTGACTAACCAAGTGTTTGAGATTATTGAGATACCTCGCCCTAGGCTGCATGTGTTCTTGCATTAGAGTGTACATGCTGTGAGATTTTAATTATTGTAGTTGACTTTAAATGTAGCGTAATTTGAGTGAAAGAACATATTGTGGTTAAGATGAGCTCAACAAAGAAACGCAAGTATCATGATGATTATCAAATACGGGTTTATTTGTATGCTTAAAGGTAATGTCGAACATCATCAGTGTGTAATTTGCTATGAAGTATTAAGCAATGAGACCTAATCGTCTTGACAGACATTTTTCATCCAGACATAACTCTTTAAAGGAAAAACCAAAGAAATTTTTTGCTACAAAATCTGAAAATTTAAAACGCATGAAGTTGGATAGTACTGGTTCTATTGCGCAGTCAGCTGAAAAAGTGCTTGAGTAATCTAAAGTTATCTCAAAAACCTCTTTCTGACAACACTGTGAAACGTCGTATTGGTGATATGGCCGAAGACATACGAAACCAGGTAGATGATGCAGTAAAACAATCGCCATTTTTTGCTATTCATCTAGAATTACAAAAATCAAAGTCGTAGGACTAAATACGGAATCGACGGAATACGTATACAGGAAAATAATATCAGAGAAGATCGCTGGGAATGAAATATTAGAAAACGATAACATCGAGGAAAGCTGGGAAAAATTCAAAAATAATATAATTAACGCAGCAACAGAATCACTTGGAAAGAGGAAAGTAACGAACACTACATATCAAAAAAGAAAACACCATGGTTTAGAGAGCAAGTGAAACGAAATGTGAGGAAAAGAAAAAGCTTTTTTACAATACAGAACAACAATACAACAGGCATACAACCACTATAAACGAATCAGAAATGAAACGAATACTTTAGTTAGACACATAAAAAAGGAATACTCAAAACAGATGAAACACGATTTCTACGGAACACAAAAAGGAATATGGAGAATGATCAGAGGACAAAGAAAAGAGATGAACGAACTAATAAAAACGAAACACATTCAGAAATTAAAGATGGGTAGACTACTTTCGATCCCTGTTTGCTAAAGGTGACGATGATGATGAAATTAAAAAATAGAAAATCACCAAGAAAGGACAGAATACCGAACGAACTCCTGAAGTACGGAGGACCAGATCTGACCAAACAGCTATTAAAACCAATCCAAAAAATCATAGAACAAAACAGAATTCCTCAAGAATGGAGATCAAGCATCCTAATACCTCTCTTCAAAAATGGAGACAAATCGGACCCGAAAAATTCGGTCGGGAAGATCATGCACCGACGCTATATTTATAATGAGGCAAGTGCAAGAGAAATCATTAGAATACAACCACTTACTGTATGCAAGAGAGATACCTCTAGGAATAATCAAAACGATCGAAAATATCTACCAAAACAACACAATAAAAGTAAAAGTAGAAGAAGAACGATTCGACCCTATTGAAGCTGGCAATGGGATAAGGGGGAGATTCCTTGAGTCCTCTATTGTTCAACCTGATTATGGATGAAATAATAAAAAAGTAAGAACTAAAAACCGATACCAAATGGAAGAAAACAACTTAAAATAATCTGCTATGCAGACGACGCGATACTACTCTCTCAAAGTGAAGACGATTTACAACGTATGCTGCTCCAATTTAATGTAACCGACAGACAATTTCATCATCATCAATGGTGCTACAGCCCTATGAAAGAGCCTCGACCTTCCCAAGTCTATTACGCCAGGCAGTCCTATCCATTGCCAACCGTTGCCAGTTTGCTGCGCCTATCTTTCTACCATCCTCATCTACACCATCCTTCCATCTGAGTTTTGGCCTACCCTTTTTCTACTTCCCACGGTTGTGACATTAGGATTCTTCTAGGAGGGTTGTTCTGCTGTGATCTTGCTAGATGTCCTGCCCATCTTAGTCTTCCTATTCTTATAAGAGATACTACGTCTTTACCAATAAATATTTGTTTATATCTGTGGTATACCTCGTAGTTGTATCTCCTCCTCCAAACACCATTTTCACAGATGCCACCAAATATTCCTCTCAGGATTCCTTCGTTCAAATATAAGCAAAAGGTCTTCGTCTGCCTTGAGATGGTCCATGTCTACCGATCCATATGTCAACACTGGCTGTATAAGGGTTTTGTATATAGTTATTTTTGTTTTTTGGCTTAAGTTTCTACTTCTCATATGTCTACTCAGTCCAAAATAGCATCTGTTTGCCATTATTATCCTTTACAAGACAATTTAACATGTTAATTTCCCCAACAAAGACAAAATGCATGGTTACAACAACAAATTTACCAAGATGTAAGTTGGAGCTGGAAGGTCAGATAATAGAACAAGTGATGGAGTTTAAATATCTAGGCACCACATTATTTAGCTACGGAAAGCTCGAAACCGGAATGGAAGATGAAAGAAACGAAAGGCAGAATTTACAAAACAGTCATCAGACCAATAATGACATACGCGGCAGAAACAAGACCTGACACAGAGAGGACAAAAAGGATGTTAGAAACAGCAGAGATGAAAACAGTTAGAAAATATGAAGGTAAGACACTATGGGATAGAGCTAGAAGTACAGATATACGACATAGATGCAAGGTGGAGAACATTAAAAACTGAGTAAGAAATAGAAGAGTAGATTGGAACGATCATATAAGCCGAATGACAACAAATAGATAGTAAAGACAGCAAGAGACGTTTCTCCAATAGGAAGACGATCAGTAGGAAGACCACAAAAACGATGGAATGACAATTTACTGGAGGCACATTGAAAAACAGACAGAGTCATGTCTATATAAAAAGAAGAAGAAGTTAAATGAGAGTACAGGCATAGCACAATGTTCTCAGTTAATTGTTTATGTTCGGTATACTGAAAACGAAAGAATGAAAGGGAAGCTACTCTTCTACAACAGAGTTGGAGACCACGACAAAAGCTATTGATGTTATGAAAGCAGTGTCAGACTTCTTTTTGCCAAACATGAACTCTCTTGACAAAAACGGATCGGCAAAAACCCTTCAAAATGAACTCAATGCTGTCTTAAAGTTGTGTATTAAAGTAGTGGATATTAAAGTATAATAGAATTTGTTTTTCCGTTTTTTTTTTTAATGGAACTAATGGAAGAAAGAATTGGTCTACTTTCACCTCTCTGAAAAATCAGAAAATCCTGGAAAAAACAATTAATTAATTTTTTCTATGAAAAACTTTGAATTTTACCATTATTTCGTAAGAAATGTATATTAATTTATATAATATTAATTATAAATAATACTCCAAATGTGTTTATTTAAATTAAAATACGAAACACCTATTTTTTACACTCTCTGAATAAATGGCTTTAAAACAAATTTTGAAACGAACCTTTTCTGTACCTTACAAGATTAATTAATAATTAGTATTATGTATTTATATAAATAATATTCGAATAATTGATGGATTCGACCGTTACTTGATGGAAATTCATTTTATGTAACAATAAAACACTGAAAACTTTGTTTTCAAACTTCCACAAAATTTATTTTAACTCTTATCACTACAGCTGTTTCGGCTGATTGCCTGACTTATTTTAAATTTGTCATTGAAAGAATTATTATGATCTAGAAGGTGAAGTGCGTATGTCGAATCTGTTTTTCTATTCTTGAAAGCCCTTTTATGTTCTGCTATTCGTTTATCAAGGTTTCTACCAGTTTGACCGATGTAAGTTTTTGGACTGCACAATCACTCTCCGGGGAAGACAAATTGAATAACTTACAAACTATTTGATCTTTCTAGCTGAGATTTAGCATACTTCAATAACTCATTAATTGCCATAATTTCAAGTAGTTATATTAAACGTCATTATTCAAAAAACAAAACATATTAACATTCTATAAATTATTGCAAAAATAGGGTTTTTTTGCAATTACCTCGGTCAATTGTTTATGTATTTTACTCTGGATACCTTCAAAATAACATAAATTTTATGGTCTACTACTTTTATTTGAACCGTTTTACTCAAAAATGTATAAGAAACGTTTTATAGGCAAAGATAACTGAAGATACGGAAGTACGAAAAATACCACTAGATTTATCTACGTCAATGACAGCTTTGATCGTCCTGGGTGTTGTATGGGGCCCTATTTGTTCTGACGAAAATCCCCAAGCGCTTCGCGAATCTAGTTAGGCCTCTAATAGGCCTCCACTTCTTTCATGCACTGTTGGCAGATGCTGTATGCTTAGACTTCTTACAAAATATGAGGATTCTATTAGGCAATGTAGCCGCCTAACTTTTTGCTCGAAGGGGCATCACCACATTTTTCAGTTACTGTTCGTCAACATCTTCAAGCATCTTATGGAAAGGACTAGGAGGGCCTCATGCACGGCCACCTAGATGACCTGATTTTAACCCTCCTGTTAGAAATATAAATGCACAAGAACTACAAAAATAATTGACAAAATTATTTATTTTTATAACACTATTAGAAATGATATCTTAACTCTCATGAGATCAATTAGATATTTGATGGTCTGAAATAATACGTTGTATAGAAACAGGTGGATTTCATTTTGAAAATTTGCTATAAATCTCAACAATTTTACCTTTAGTTTTCGTTACGTCATGGTCGTTTTAATTGTTTTTAAGTTCTTTATATAATTGTATAATAATTCTTATCTATTCTTGAATTGTTAAACATCTGAATAAATTCGTTTATTTTTTTTTTATTTTTTTTTTATTTAGAAAATTGCATCGACCAAATGGCCATTAGCGAAAAATTAATGGATTACATTATGTACAATTACTGCATTACAATTTGGTTTATTATTAAATATTGTGGTACTTATTAATGTCTTTCAAGAAATTCAAAGTATTTTAAAGTTACAGTCTGCACCTAGAGCTTCTAGAAGTGTTCCTGGTATCTTGTTGTTACTTTGTTGTTGATTGTAGAGGGGACATTCACATAGTATGTGCCTTATTGTTAGTGTCGTATTACACGTTTCACATCGCGGCGGTTCGCACTTTTTAATTAAGTAATCATGCGTTAACCTAGTATGTCCGAGTCTGAGGCGCGTTACTATTATTTCTTGGCTTCTTGACGTAGGTAACACATTCCATGCCTCTATGCTGGGTTTCACTTGTTTTAATTTTGAATTCGACACATTCCATTTATTTTTCCACGCACTTACGATTGATTTTTTTATATAAGCTTTTATATCCGTTGATACCGATGTGTTTACGATTTTGGAAACGTCACTCACTATCGCGTCTTTCGCACTATGGTCAGCAGTTTCGTTGCCTTTTATTCCTATATGGGATGGGATCCAGATGAAATTAACCTCATTTTGATTGATATAAGCCTGAACAAGAACCGTTTTAATTTTTTTTTAAAGCGGGTTTTTTGGATACAGTTGTCGGATGCTTTGTATGGCACTTAGTGAGTCTGATAGGATAATATATTTGCAGTTTGTTGTTAGATTGATTAGTTTTATGGCGCGATAGAGAGCATACAGTTCAGCTGTATAGATAGTACTAACATTAGATAGTTTGAATTTAAGGACCTTCTCTGGAGTTACTACAGACGCTTCCACACCTTCAGATGATTTTGAACCATCAGTGTAAATCTGGGTATGATTTTTATAACGACTAAGGATTTTTCTAAAATGGGAAATAATTAAATCATGATTAGTGGAGTTTTTATCAAATGACGTAAGTTCAAAGTTATATGATGGTATGTTTTGAATCCAAGGTGGATTATGGTCATATGTGTATGGAAGACATTCAGGTATATCAAAATCAAACAGATGCAAATGGTCTTTTATTCTTTTATAGAAAGGTTTAGCAGAACTGTGATTTGCATTAAGGTTTGGGAAATTATCAGTAAAAGTATTTCTATAGACAGGATTTTTTACATTACCTTAATTTTTGTTGCATACGTTAGACTAAGGTAAGCTCTTCTATCATTTAACGACAATTCATTTGCTTCGCAAAGTAAACTTTCAATCGGTGTTGTACAAAAGGCTCCCAAACATATTCTGAGTGCTGTGTTGTGAATAGTGTCCAGCTTTTTAAGTACTGATTTCGATGCTGAGTCGTAAGCTATAGCCGCGTAGTCTAGCTGTGATCGTATAATAGTTCTGTATATAATTAACAATGTACTCCTGTCTGAACCCCAATTCTTATGTGCTAGAATTTTTAGTAAATTTAATCTTCTGTAACATTTACATGTTAAATTATTGATATGTTCTTTCCAATTCAACTTTCTGTCAAAAGTAACTCCTAGTAATTTTAGCGAATCTTTTTGTTTGGTGTATTGACTTTGTTTTTAGAAAATACTATATATTTAGTTTTAGTTGTTGAAAAGATAAATCCAGTTTCCTGTGACCATTTTTCAATATCTAACAAGAAACTCTGTGCAAGTTGTGAGAGGTTCTTTAAGTTTTTGCTTTGACCAAATATTACGAGATCGTCAGCATATAAGCGACCTTTAAGTGGAAGTTTTAAATTTCGTAGAACATCATTTATGGCAATTATAAATAGCGTAGGACTTATAACAGATCCCTGAGGAATTCCATTTTCTAATTCCACTTTTGACGACAAGTAACCATTTACTCTAACTTGCATATACCTTTTATATAAGAAGTTTTTATAAATGCAAGGCAATGTCTTTTAATTTCTAAATCGTACAGTAATCTGATGATACGGTGGCACAATAAATTCGTTTATTTTTAATATTCTATGTATTTTGTTTTCGTTAATTTAAAAAAGATTAAACTGTATTTTTTATTTTGAAACACTACCGATGAATCAGTAAACAAATAGTAGGTATACCCTGTATAAGTAAAATTTCATGTACTTTTTACATAGTCACATATTTTTTCACATTGAAAGAAAACCTATTAAAATAATAGTTCAGTATTTTTTAGATCTACAAAGAACTCATTATGACATTCAACGCCGAAATATAGTTAAAATTGATAACGATAAAAATCTATATCATTTTCCATTTTAAACCCTTTGTTTGTACTAATTGTCAATAATAAAAACTAAAACAATAATCCAACTGTACAGTTAAATTTACTTTTTCCTGAGAATCTCTCAATAAATTATAGTTTTATTCTATAATAATACTAATCTAGTTGAATCGGCCTTCGCTATTCGTTTCACAGTACCACAACAAATGGGCAGGTACTTGTAATAAATTAATCGTTCTTTCAAATAGGTCATGGCCATAAAGACGCAAGTATGCTGGTAATTCTGCTTTTTTGTTTATATTCAGTTCACATACATTTTTTTTAGTTTCATAGTAATTGTATTAAATTGTAAGAACTACTATAGTATCTGCCAGATTACTTGCTTTCTGTTCCTAGCATATTTAAAATAAGTTGTAAATTATTGAGTACGTATGGAATATCATTATTAAAGCTTATATTTTCAAGGAAAATTCTTAAAAATAAATATTTCCAAAAGCGGAAAACTCCGTGGTTCTGCGCAGAAGTGAAAGAAAAATGCAAAGAAAAAAGAAAGCTTACTTAAGATACATGTCTAACAAAACACCACAAGAATACAACAATTACAAAAAGATAACAAACGAAACAATAGCACTAGTAAGAAAAATTAAAAACGAACACTGGGAACGCTTCTCAAAAGAAATGGAACACGACTTTTACGGTCTACAAAAGGAAATATGGCGTTTCATAAGAGGCCAAAGATCAGAGATGAAAGACTTAATCGAACCGAAACACATAGATAACGACACATAGATTGAATACCTAAAGAAGCTTTATAATGATGAACAGCAAATGACGTTAGTACCAGAAACACCAGAAATCATTACAAACGAGGATGTCGAGATAACCGTACAAGAAGTAAAACAAACTTTAGAAAAACTGAAGAACAGAAAAGCTGCAGGTAAAGATGGAATTCCAAATGAATTATTGAAATATGGTGGAGAAGCATTAACAGAACAGCTAACAGCACTAATTAACAAAATCATCAAACTTAATAAAATACCTGAAAAGTGGAAGAAAAGCGAGCTTATCCTACTATACAAAAAAGGAGATAAAAAACAACCTGAAAACTACAGAGGTATCAACTTATTAAACACCACTTTGAAGCTTACAACCAAAATATTGCAAGGCCAAATAAATCAGAGAATTACCTTAGCGGATGAATAGCAGGGTTTTCGCACAGGAAGATCGTGCACAGATGCAGTATTCATCATAAAACATATTACCGAGAAAGCACTAGAGTATAACAGACCAGCATTCATGTCTAATAGACCTGAAGAAAGCGTTCGATAAAGTAAAGCTTAAAGATGTAATTCACTTTCTTTACGATAGAGAAATTCCACTAGATGTTATAAAAACAATAGAGAACATTTACCAGAACAACAATATGGAAGTCAGAATAGATGACCAGCTTACAGATCCAATAGATATGGGCAATGGAATAAGACAAGGAGACTCGCTTAGTCCAACGCTATTCAATCTAATCATGGATGAAATCATGAATACTATTAATAAAGGAAGAGGATACAAAATGGGGAACAAAGAAATCAGAATACTCTGCTATGCAGATGATGCGGCCCTAATTGCATCCAATGAAGACGATCTACAAAGACTAACCCATAGATTCAACACAAGGGCAAAGGACTTTAATATGGTGGTCTCTACACAGAAAACTAAAACAATTGTAATCAGTAAAGAACCAATTAGATGTAAACTGGAAATCGACGGTATCAGCATTGAGCAAGTAATGGAGACAAATAACCTACTAATTACACTGTCTAGCTACGGAGATGTGGAGAAGGAAGTGAAAAATCAAGTACAAAAGGCTAATAAAATAGCAGGTTGTCTTAATAACACGATATGGCGCAATCCCCACATTAATACCGACGTGAAATCAAGAATCTACAAAGCTAACAATAAGACTAATAATGACATACACTTCAGAGATAAGACCGGATACCTCCAAAACTCAGCAACTACTAGAAACAGCGGAGATGCGTTTACTGAGGAGAATTACAGGTAACACACTGAGGGATCGAATGAGGAGTGAAGAGATAAGAAGAAAATGCAATATACCAGAAATAAATGAGTGGACACTGAACAGAAAAAAGGAATGGAACGAACACATAAACAGAATGGAAGAGACCCGATTAGTCAGAATAGCGAGGGACAAATCACCAAAAGGTAAAAGAAGTATCGGGCGACTACGCAAAAGATGGAGTGATAACCTCCAACAGAGGCATTAATCGACATTGAACAAGCATTTTGTTTATAAAAAAGAAGAAGAAGAAGATATTTTCAAGCTTAAAAATTTAATTTTCAGAACAAGACTGAGGGGACATTAAGCAAATTGACCATTTTATTTCTTTGGCCTCAACTAAAATTATCATAATCCCAGTCAATGAAGAAAAAAAGCAGAACAAAACGTATACAGAAATTTGAAGGTTCTAAAAGGTATATGAGGGGTTAGATGAAAAATCCGTGAAGACATACAGTTGATTTTGTTTTTTTGTAGTGTTCCCAGTAGACACACGTTCACATGTAGAACACCAAAGTTTGCTAATCATTATTCCCAAAGGTTGGATTGTTCTTCTTCTTAGTCGTTAACCTGATGCAGGTATCGTGATATCATGAAGCTATTAGCTAAATTTAACAATGTTTCTCCACGTTTTTCTATCTTCTGCCATTCTAGCACATTCTGACAATCGAGCGCCAATGGTAGCAACAATATGGTCCGTGTATCGTGCGGGAGATCTACCTCTATTTCTTGAATTGTTATAGTATTCCAAAAGAATTTAAAGCTTAGTTCAAGAATTGTGTGTGATATTTTGATGTCCTTGTGTTTTGTACATTCTTTGTTAATGTTTGTTATTTACTGTTCCTACTTTTATTTTGTGTATGATTAAAACTTTTAAATTGTAATTTAATTGGGCGATTGCCTTTGATAAATACATAAATAAATATAAATAAATATAAAAGTTGATTTTAATATTATATATTTTGATAATTGTATATTATTTATATAAATATATAATAATGATTATAAATTATTAAAATAGATTTATTTCTTTAATAATGCACCACACCAGAGGATCGTATTTGCTAATAATATTTTCTTTTGTTATAGATATCCGTATCTTCCAACAGCATGACATTTTAAATGGACAGTAATGGAGAATAACGAATACCCAACGGACCAAAATAAAGAGAGACGAGTAAGTATATTTTTTTGTTATGGATATAAATATCCATCTTCTACAATTATGGCAGGCTGGAAGCAATCTTAATTATAAATCATATGATTTATATTTTTTCTTTCTCGTTAGAGAGAGAGAGAGAGATTTATGGTTTTTAAATGAGTTTACATTTATAAAATACAACATGGTATAGTACAAACAAGGCACAAGATACATTAAAATACTAATTATAAAATTTCCATAATTAAAAAAAAAATAAATCAGTTAGCGCAACTGTCCTCAAAAAATTCCTCTATACTGTAGTAACATTTAGATAATAAAAACTTCTTGATTGCTCTTTGGAATACAAAAATATTGCTTGAGGATATATCAAGTGGTAGGTGATTAAACACTTTCTTACCAGTGTAAATAAATTATTTTTTAATTAATGTAGAAGAGGGAATTGGAATAACATAACAGTTAGACGAGTTATAAAGGGAATCTGTCCGAATATCCTCTTTATGTTTTTAAAAAATTAATCACGCTAATTCAAGGATATACATGCAAGGAAGTGTCAAGATACCATGTTTCCAAAACAGAGGCCTGCTTGATGTACCAAACTTGACCTTACATAAATATCTGAGTGCTCTCTTTTGTAGCATAAAATTTCTGTGGAAATGATGAAGATAACAGCTACCCCAAAAGGCAATGCCATATCTTAAATTCGATTCAATCAGGGCCACATAAACACTTTTTGCAATCTTGAAAGCAACCCGATGATATTTTTTTGCTTAAACATACAGTGTGTTGCTCAAATTTAAGTTTATTATCAATATAGAGACCTAAAAGTTTGTTTACGGTGTCAGAACAAATGCCTTCATTGCCAGAGTAATGTTGTTTAGATCATTTTTAAAAGAAATTAATTTGGTTTTTGTAAAATTAAATGTCAAATGATTAACTTTGCACCACTCTATATCACTACTAATAATCTTGTTCAGTACCTTAGAGTACAATAAAAGTGAAAGTAGAAGAAGAACTAACCGACCCGAGAAGAGATAAAACTTTAGATGGTATATTATCCCAGTTTGCAGCCATAGGATTTTTAATGCCTTGTATAATATTTTTTATTTCAGCCGAGTTAGTGGGAAGAAAATAGAAGGAATTTGTAATGTTTACTCCATTTAAAAAATGCGTTGGATCAGAAGAAGAATTAATTTTTCCATCGAGTTCTGAACCTACCGAGCAGTAATATTTATTTAGATAACTAGGGTCTAAGAATATATCAGTAGTTTGGGGAACTTTGGCTCTAAGATTATTAACTATACGCCAAGATTCCCTTTGGTTATTATTGGCATTTTCCATTCTAGATTTAAAAGATATACATTTGGCTAATTTAGTAACCTTCCTATATATGGACCTATATTTATAGAAATATATCAAAAATTCATCATTGCATATTATATGTTTTTTAATGTAATTTAACGATCTTAAATTTTTGCAGGAAAATTTAATTCCTTTAGTAACCCAAGTTTTCTTACTTTTCGATTTAAGAATTCTTTTTTGAAATGCTAAATTGAAAATCTTCATGAGAGTGTGATGAAGTTGATGAAGCAAATCAGGAGAGCAAAAAATATTATTCCAAACTTCTGATTACATAATTTGATAAATCTGTCAAAATTATTCTTGCTGAAAATCCTACTCTGTCTGGATTTATAAGGTAGATTCTTAAGGGTAAATTCACATAGATATATATTCACATAGTTATATCCATCAAATACGTTGTGTTCGTATTGTAATCATTCACATAGTTTTTTCACGATTTGCTGTTTGTTGCATGGATTGATAACAGTAGTAGCAAAAAACTGGAATGATAGGAGTGTCTTTAAAATGATTTTTGACACAATTAAAAGAAGAAAACTTGTAGACATACTGAGGGAATTCGGTGTACCGATGCGAATGAAACAAATACAATTACTTATTTAAAAAAATTGTGTATTACCAAGAAACAAAAACAAAATTTGTTTAATTTGTATTTTAAGTAAAACGTCAAGTAAAAATATTTTCACCAGAAATTGCTTGCGTTAAATACGATTCACTTTGTGTAGTTGTTTGGAACATCATATATCCATTTCTGTAAACAAATAAAATAAATAACGCACTTGGTAATTATGTAATTTCAACTATCAATCTTCTATTCGGAATTTTGTCTATTAACAGCTTGATATTACATGGTAAGGAGCCTTGTTACAATCAACTATTTAGCAAAGTAATCTAAAATGTTCTCACTTATAGTTGTTATTCATGTCGGTTGTAAGTTTGTCATCAAACAATGTGTAATCGAATTGGAATCCATCTTTTATTCTTATACAATTATGTGGGAGGTAACAAGCTTTAATTACAAGTATTATACGATCGGGTTGAGGATTAATATCCTATTTAAAATTCTCCACTTATTTGGAAGTCTACCAAACCGTACGTTATCGTTCTTCATGGTCGTATTAGTCGATAATTCTAAATACGTTGTTACTTAATTCGGATACTCTCTAAGAACTTGCCCAGATAAGGCAAAGACTTCTTCATCAATTAATATGGAACGGTAATAGTTGTGCGCATGAATCATTTCCATGTAGAATCATGGCCATTTTTTCACCTTCTTGCAATGCATGTCGTTATTGCTAGTAATTTAGCGAATTTGTGTTGTTATTTTACATCTCTAAACTTACATAGCAGTTCGGGTAATAACTAATTTTAATTGATGTTAGATTTTATGAAGTAGAATATATTTTTTGTTGATACTGATCTGCATGTATTAAAAAACGTTACCATAATATGGAGAACCCAGCTTATCAAGTCCCTCGTATACACATTTAATCATTAAGTACGCGTATTTATGACAAAATATATTTATACTGGTTGCGAATGCCATATGTAAAATGTAAACAGAAGTTCTCTAAACAGATGTGACACTGAAACAAGTCCATGGATTCCAGCCAATGTACCGTCGTCTTTCAGCCGATATAAAAGGTAGACAAAACGAGAGAGCAATAACTTTATTTTGAGTTAAATTTGTAGAAAACCTTCAACTTCTAGGCGGTCATTTAAGGTATAATAACAAAATAATGAGAATGTGTTTATGTATACATTCGAATACATGATTTTATAATTGTTTAATTTAAATTCCACCAATAGTTAAAAATATTGTATATTTTTTCTTGCTTACATTTAATCTTCTTACAATGGATTCCGGAAAAATAAAACAACAACTTTAGCTATCAAATATTTCACTATTATAGCGACTATAGCAATATTTTGGAAGGGTTTGAACAATATCGACACTCTTGCATCCTTTTTCGAGCTCACTAAGGCTTTTGATTGTTTGTCACATAGTATTCTGCTCAGAAAACTTTCTTATTATAATTTTCATATTAATGCCGATGATGTTGAGAATCACAGTCAATGCCAAAAAATTGTCCAACTTCACACTCTAGAAATTGTCCCATTTTGACGTTTTTAAAGAAATGTTCATTTTGCTTAATCGTTCTTCTTCTTGTTCAGATGCAAATCCACTAATGGATGTTAGCGATCACATTTTCCATTAATTCTCTATTTCTTGCAATATGTATCAGAGATTGTATGTCGTTAATCCTGTCCATTGCCTTATGTTTCGGAGCCAGGACATTTTCTTGCGTCCCATTCCTCTCTTGCCTTCAATTTTACCTCGATTATAAGTTGGAGGAACTGGTATTTTTCATTTCGCATGATGTGACCTAGATACGCGTTTTCCTTTTCTTGATGGTTTCAAAAAGTTGGCATTCTTGGTTTATTCTTTTAAGGACATCTATATTTGTGATTTTAGATTCTTGAGTTTCCATTTTCAAGATGTCAATATCAGTATTTTCATTGGCCACGTCAAGTTTTAAAAAACAGGTACAGCAAAACTCTTCTCTGTAGCCTTAGTTTCGTCATCCATGTTGTTTCGTTAGTTTCAATATTTTCGTTAGTCACGTTAGTTTCTGTAAAACTCTTCCTTGGAAGTTCAGTTTCATCGGGCAGAAAATCGGGATGAGCAATGCTGTCATCATCATCCTCATTACTTTTAGAGTCATCATTGAATTCTTGTATTAAATTCTTTTGGATCCTAAAACAAGAAAATTGTACCTAGTTTGTTTTATAAAAGTGCCTTGCATTCAAATCGATTCTAATTATTTTAACACTTTTTAAGCAAGTTTTTGTCACAACACACGTGTAGTCCAACAACTTTTTTGGAGGTTATGCGTTGGTCTCTTAAATTGAAAATCCAGTATCTACCATGTACTGTGTTTGTAAGAGCATTTTTATAGTTTATTTTTATGAACGAGAGAGTAATTAGCATAATTTTAACTGGTACCTACCACTCCATGGGCGTGCTCAAGATTAATTGAAAAATTACTTTGAATAATTGTAAAAAATAAATGAATTATTTCAGTGTTATAAAGTGTTATGTGTATGTAAACAAAAGTGACCTCTTGTATCACACACTATATTAGAACTGACTGGCCTACATTAGAAAGGGTTTTAAAAAATTCACATTTTTTTTAATTTTTAAAAATTACAAAAGAGAAAAAGAGTTTTTAAAACCGTCTAAGGTATGTTAAATAGATGAATAAAAATATTAATATAAAACTTACAGCTACTTGTTACAAATCCAAATCAGATTCAGAAGATGAACTTTCAGAACCAAGATTTATAATAACTGGCTCGATCATTTTATCAGTAATATTGTCCAGCTTCCACATTTTTTCCTCTTCTTTAATAGTGTGATTTACTGCCTTTTCCCAGTTTTCAGGTTTTACATTATTTACGGCCTCCAAAAACAACTGTTTAACATCATGAATTTTAAAAGTGGTATTTTTTCTTGAAACTTCACTCTTTATCTGTGCCCATACCAGTTCAATCGGGTTTAATTCACAATGATATGGTGGGGATCTAAGTACTGTCATTCCACGATTTTTGGCAATTTCATCAATTTCGTATTTTTTAAATTTTTTTTTATGAAGGGCACACAACGAATAAAGTTCCTTTCTTATAGATCCGGGATGGTACGTAATATTTTTTGAACTCAGCCAATTCTGCAAGTCTTTTTTTAACCACTTGGTTGTGGGCAGTCCTTCTATAAGTCTGGAGTGATAACTTGCATTATCCATTACTATTACACAGTTCTTAGGAAGAAGATCTATCATTTGTTCGAACCATTCTTGAAAGACATCAGCGTTCGTGTCTTCATGGTAGTCACCGGTACGAGTTGATTCAAAAGTTAATAAACCACCTTCAACAAAACCGTCTGAAGTGCCAATGTGTACTATTATCAGCCTGCGTCCCTTTCCTGATGGTGGGTTTTAAACCAGTAGATAAGTTATTTACAAAAGCGTGCCTTTGACTTGTAACAGTTTCATCCTGCCAAAATTTATTTGGTGTATGACCCTCGTTGATCCATGTTTCATCAAGATAAAATATTTTTCTTTTTTGGTTTCTCATTTCCTTTATGGTTCTTAGAAAATGTCTTCTCCATATGACAATATCGCTTCTTTCTAATAAAATAGACTTTCTGGGATTCTTTTTCAGCGGAAGCCTATTTCTTTTAAAAGTTTCCATAACGTACTTCGACTCATTTTGGGTAATCCTTATCATCTCGAACTGAGACAAGAACTTTATCCAATGTTGGAAATTCTTGTCTAAAGAAGAATTCATGCACTTTCCGTCGAAGTCCTTCTTTAAAATGATATTCTATTTGAAATTTTGGTTTCCCTGGAGCATTACGTGGCATTTGAAAACTACCACATTTCTCTTCTTTAATAACTCTGTAAATCGTAGATTTCCAACACCAAGTGTACTGCTAACTCACTCAACGGTCTCATCAACACTTTCACATAAACGTTTGTCTGTAAATGATTTAAAACAATTAAATATTAATGTTTTTTCATTAACTGTTAAAGGACCAATTTTTCGGCGTTTACACGGCACTTCCAAATTTTCCATAAAACTAGTATACACAATAAACTGCACCTTGCAACTGAAGTACCTACTTTTAGTGAACTGTTAAGAATTTTGAATACGCCACTTGGACCTTCCTACAAAATGGAAAAACCCACTATCACATTTTCTGTGGAATAAGTTTAGAAGGTAATTATCTAGTCAATTACTGTCGTAGATGCCTGGAATTAAAGAATTAAATGTTTGATTGTTGAAACCCTTACTTCGTGAAATGCACTCATTTCAGATAAAATAAAACGTTTTATTTTATCTAAAGAATTAAACTTTATTTTGCAAATAGGTAGGTACTTATTAAACTTTTCTTGGTTATATATAACCAATAAAATAAACATCTTACATTTCTTGCAAATTCATTAGTACCTGTTAACCTCCATCACTCCGACACTAACAACCTTATTTAGGGATTAGTAACCCTCACAACTATTGTATTCTATTCTGCTCCAACCTTTATACCTGGTGGTCATACTCAATTTAAAATTGTTTTCCTATATACTTCTGTAAACTTGTTGACAAATATCTGTTTTTCATTGAGTCACCCGTATCAACAGTTTAGGGATTTGCATACATAATTTATTGTTTTATTACTCTCTCATACATAAAAATACACTATAGTTGAAGGTGTTGTAAAAAGAAAATGAAAAACACAATATCTGGCATATACTGTCTTTTACACTTCTATATGAGAGATACTGTGTTTTTCATTAGGGCAGCCGAATATTTTTGTTGCTAAGCAAGCATCTTATATTAATATTTTTGAAATACACTTTTCTTTTTCTTGAAGTATTACTATTTTGTTCTAAACCGAAACCGACTCTGATCACCACATCTGTGAACGATTTACGTGGTTGCCAGAGCTTAGCGATTTCTAGATTATCTTGAAACGAACTATACGAGATACAAGAAATTGAATTGAATGTGAAAAATAATAAAGTACAGTAATTGTAATTATCTTAGAGAAATATATATCATGAATTCAGTATTTAAGATGCTAAGTAATGACGATGAAGATAGATGCACCTAAATACAGGATACGTATTTCCTGTCTATATTTTACCCTTAACTGGTATGGTAAAAAAGACTTTGAATATTCTGTGTAAATAAAACGAAAAATAAATGTAAAAACAAAAGTGAAAAAAGTAATATATTGCTAATAATAAAGCTATAAAAACCAACATATATTGTACTACGGATGTTTAAGGAACAAAATATACAGGGTCAATAACAATACTAGGTTAATGTTGAAAATCTTGAAACAACTTAAAAAAAATTCAAATCAGAAGTTAATTTGCAAGTATAAACAAATCAACAAACAAGTTGCTGATCCTGACATCTATTACAAGTATTTATTTTGATACAATGATTTTTACAAACGTGTTTATGACATTTGTTCCATACAAGTGATTGTTTGTTATTACATAAACAAATATAACACCTTGCACGTTTAGATACTCTTTCAAGGGGCCTATCTTTGTATTGATTATCGTGTGGGATGTGGCCAACTCGACGAATAACTTCTCTCAATTCCTTGGAAATATTCGCCATTTGAAGACGCCGAATTAAGAGGTCTTGTATTAATTCTTTTCCTAAAGCCATAGTGAATTTTTGCCGTGTCAATTCAGAGTTTGGAAGTGCACTGTTATATAAAATACCCTCATTTTCGCTGGCAATCAATATCCATGATACGAAACTAAATAGCATGTGGCCATCTTCTAGTAAGCCTTCCTACTTTATAACTAGCACAAGTTTGATCTAGTACATCCACTTCCACTTTAGTAACATTGTAAAAATGTATCATATCTAGCAGTTTTTTTTCTGTTTGAAAAACTTTGCCATTATGATAGAAACTGGAAATGGGACAAATTGATTAATTTTTTTTTGTATGTAAGGCAAGGTTACATCTTTAGTAAAACCAAAGAGTGAAAAATAAACCTCGCCTTGATTATTCGGCAAAAACTCGTTTGGCAACTCTCTTTTGTTTCTTATAAGTAAGTTTACGTTGTTGTAAATAAATGGTGCTGGCATCACAAAGGTATATTATTATAAGTCCATATTTTTCTGGCTTACTTTTCATAAACATTTTAAATTTTCACTTACCGCGGAAACCAACCAACATTTCATCTACGGTTACATATTCTCCACATGAATAGTTATTGTAACAGTTATTTACGAAACGATTAAAAATTTCAGCCAATTTGTCTTCGTCTTCAATACACTTATTTCCTAGTAAGAAAGCAGTAGTAGATGTGATACTATATTTGATGTACGGGTATGACTTGAGGCAGGAGGTTTTTTCGACCATTTTTTCCTATTCCGTCCATAATAGTGATTTCTCTCAGTTCGCTCTTCATTATCAACATTTTCGTTCTCACTACTCAAATCACTTATCACTATTTGATCATTCCTCGCAGTATCTACCTAATATTAGTTTTGGCGTGAGAAATATCATCACTGTCAAAAAAATATTCAACACTCTCCTCTAATTGCTGCTGAGGTAGAACTTCCTTTTTATCTTTTAAAGTGGCCATTATTCTTTAAAATCTAGGCACCAAAAACATAACACTAAGATATGGCAGGGTTAAATTTGACCGGATCAATGTTTAACACCTATAAAGTGGAAGGTTAAAGGAGACTACTATAAATCAATTTTTTACTACAATTGCAGAAAATATAATTACATCCCTCGTCAATTATAGAAATTATCCTTCTCCGGGCAAGTCCTTTTTTCGTCCCGTTGTGGAAGAAGAGGTCTCTCAAATAATAAAGTCTCTTAGTAATTCTAATTGTAGGGACGTTCACGAAATTAATAGCAAAATTTTAAAAGAAACTTACCAAATAGTTTTAACACCTTTCACTCATTTTATTAATTTAATTCTATCAACTGGAGTATTTCAAGAAGCACTAAAATACTCAGAAAGTACTACCTACCTACAAAAAGGTGATTCCTCAAAAACTGACAATTACAGACCCATAAACATAGTTTCTACTTTTGGGAAAGTGATTAAAAAGGTTATCAAACAAAAATTTTATTCCTATATTTTGAGACAAATAATTACTTTAGCAACAATAATCCAGATAACAAAGAGACTGTTAAACTATTGGAAATAACCATAGATAATCGATTGAATTGGTCGGCTCATATCTCACAACTTAAGAAAAATCTTGATAGTTTCATTATTTGTTATTCGCCAACTAGCAAGGGTTGTCAACTTTGAAACATTCAAAATGACATTTTTCTTTATTTCACTCTCACCTAAACTATGGTGTAATCACATGGGGCAATTTATCAAACGCACTTTAAATTTTTGGAATGCAAGAAAGCTATCAGGATTTTAGCAGATTTTAGTTATCTAGAACAGGGGTGCTCAAACTTGAACTGCTGGCGATCTACCTCAATATTTTTAGACTACTTACGATCGACTCTGAGAGACTGCAAGTGTGTGTGATGCAGGGTTGTCGTACATACACGATACACCCTACCTACCTAGGTAGGGCGTACCGTAGCATATATAGATATTAGCTTTCTGCACAATATAGGTACATTATTTTAGTCAAGGTTTGGGTTAGGTTTAGTTAGGTTCTTCTCTACAATATCAATGAAAAAACTCATAGTTATTCAAAATTGCGAGTTTATTTGTTGTTACAAAACAAAAGAGTTACATATGGTGTTAAACTTAACTAAGGAGTGGCTTTGGATGTTGAAGCGTGGCACTGCATGTCCTCAGCATACTTTTCATAAGATGGTACGTAACCACTGAGTGCTAATCGCAAGCATGATGTCATATGATCGTCAGTTAGTCGATTGCGATATTTTGACTTAATTATCTTCATTTCAGAAAATGCAGACTCGCACAAGTAAGTTGACCCAAAAAATGCCGTCAGTTGAAGGGCGATTTGCCTTACATTCGGATATTTATCTTCAGATATAAAACGCCAGAAATTTGTATCAGATACTGTAGCTTTGAGATGTATATCTGATATAATCTGCACCAACTCATTTTCAACAGAACATGAGTTCATATTAAACTGACTTGCTATTTCAGTAGCTAATTCCTCAATGTTTTTACATGAAAAAGGATAACTCATAAATGATGCTATATTTTCCAATTTACTGCAATCATAAAAACGCATTTCGAATTGTCCCAAAATATTTGATAATTCAGCCTCATACGTATCATAATTCAACTGAGGAATCCTTGCTTTCAAAGACGGAAAATGTTTCAGATCCTTTCTTTTCAGTTGATCTATCATAAGTTGCAATTTACTTTTGAATGCGTTTACTGCGCTAATCATCTCAATAATAGTTTTTCCTTTACCTTGAAGCTCCAAGTTAACGGTGTTTAAGTGCATTGTGATGTCAGTCAAAAATGCCAAATCATTTAGCCATTTTTCGTTTTTCAAAATCTGAGTGTCATCACCTCTTTCGTCTAGAAAAGCTGTTATTTCGGGCAATAATTCTTGAAACCTTTCTAGGAATTTTCCGCGACTCAACCACCTGACGTCCGTGTGAAGAACTAAATCAGTGTGTTCAGCTGACTCCCTATCTTCCAACTGCAACTGAAAGAGCCGCCGTTGCAAGCTACGTGCACGGATGGAATTCACAATTTTTGTTGCAATGCCCATAATTTCCTCCGTGTTTAAAACTTTTGAACACAAAACTTGTTGATGTATAATGCAATGGAATGAAAAAAATGAAGGGAATTCTTCATTAGCTCGACACAATGCCACAAAACCGTTTTTGTTTCCAGTCATTGCTGGTGCTCCATCGGTTGTAATGCACATTAATTTATATATTGGTAGCTCGTAGTTTTTTACAAAATTTAAGAAAACGTCATATATATCTTCGCCACGGGTCTTCCCCTTCAGAGGAATGATTGTCAAAAATTCTTCCTTAGCCAACATGTCATTGAATACCATCCGAATAAAAATACACAGCTGGGCAGTGTCTGTCATATCGATGGATTCGTCGAACTGTAAAGAAAAGTATGTACATTCCATGATATCATGTTTTAGTTTATCTGCGATGTCTTGACTCATGACTTCAATACGCCTTGTGACAGTCGGACGAGATAACTGAAGTTCTCTAATAGCAGACATGATTTCTGTTTTATTTTTAAAATCTCCAAATAAAGTCTCACCCGCTTCAATAAATGCTTCCTTCACCACCGATCCATCTTCAAATGGTTTCTTGTGTTTCGCCAAAATATGAGATATTTTAAATGACGCGATCGTAGCAGCTTTTGATTGTTTGGCTGGTCTTGTGAACATGGATTGTTCTTTTTTCAAACAAGATATCAAATCACTTACTTTTCGTTTTCTTAATTCACTCTGTGGCGGAAAATCCTTTTCATAGTTTTTATGAACCGTTTTATGATGCCTCTCTAAGTTACCACGCTTAGGTATTGCAACTGACGCACGACAAATAACACAAATGCACTTATCCTTCACCATAGAAAAGAAAAATTCTTCCTCCCAATCCTTATTAAAATGATACGTTTTAGATTTCTTCACTGCACTCATTTTCCACTATTTAATAATAAACTTTGTATCGACGTAGGATCGCTATCAAGTTACAATTCAGAATAACTCCAATTCCTGCAGGCGCAACATTTATATCGGCGTGAACGAAAGTCTCGAATGTTTCCGTCAAACGCGCCGCCCGAAACTAGACTGTACTGTCTCTCGTCTAGAAACAACACGGCTTTTCTTTGACAAGTGCCGCGCGTTCCTTTGATAAAGCCACCTTTTGCCGCAAGCAGTGTTATTTTATTACGTAATACATTTTTGTAGTTGATAGAATATCATCCCAAATTTGATTAATAATTATAATAAATATTGAATTAATAAAATAATTAGTTAATATATGTAAATATAAAATATGCTGTGTGGACAGTATTTTGTTGTCCCCACTTCTTTGAATTGCAATGATGCTTAGTCAAGCATTCTATGTATTTGTATAGTTCAGTATTAATAAAAACGTTTAACTCTGCTGACAGTAGTTTAGTTACCTACCTACTTATTAAAATTTTTTTTCTTCTCGAGATCTACCCAAAAAGCACTCGCGATCGACCAGTCGATCGCGATCGACCGTTTGAGCACCCCTGATCTAGAACATTACCGACCTTTCTTTATCAAATGCAAAATTATGCCGCTAAATGCTCTACTTATATTTCAAGTTCTAACTGAAATTCACAGAAAACTTGCTCATTTAATAAAGTAGTCTTATGTCCTCGTTCACAATACACGAAACTGTCACTACCTCCGATCAAATCGCTGAGGACTGCGACTTTCAGATAAAAATTACCTTAATTATAACTATTACAATATTTTACCAAAAATTATTAAACAACTAATCTGTAATAGTTTCGATAAAGTTATAAAAAAATATCGTCTGAAACATTGTTTTCACTGCTCAGAAGAATATAGATGACTTATTGCAGAACATCCACTGAACTGCTTACCGTAACTTTGCCATAAGTATTTTTCTGTTTTAATGTGTTCTTGTTTATATATAATATATTTAAGTTACGTTTTATATTCCTTTTTTGTATACTATGTATTTTTTTAACTTGCTACAAACAATATTTGTATTTGTTATATAGTTAAATAAATAACTCTAATTATAAGGCAGGCGCCACACATGGGATCCAACGTTGGCTCCAACGTTGGGTCAACTGTTCGGTGAGGCATCCACACATTGGATTGAGTATTGGGTGATATCAGTCTGTGGCGCCAACCCTTTGATGTGTACGTAAAAACCGACAGTTCACGGAAAACTCCCAACGTTGAAGCTAGTCATAAAAACGTTGGCGCCAACATGTGTCCCAACACAGTTTTGTCGGTACACACATTGGACGAACTTGTTGGGGCCAACGCTGGCCCCCATGTGTGGCGCCAGCGTAAGCGATGTACTCGATGTCGTAGGGCAATAGCTGTAAGGCGAGGTTGCCGCCCCTTCCTGTGTTTCTGAGAATTAAATAAACAGTTAAATTGGGGTTAAAATTGACCCCGCCATACAATTAAGGTTTAAATCGTTTTTTATCTGTGACGAGTACAGTAAAACCTCTTTTCACCGAAACCTTTTTAACCGAAACATCGTTTAACCGAAACAGCTGACAGTTTCAATAATTTTGTCAATAAAAAGTAAATTTTTATTGTAAAACGTACACAATTTCATTAATTTCACTCACCGATTGATGCCGACGTGTGTTGGGAAATCAAAAAACTAAGAGCTCTAAAAGATATTTGAGCACTTCCAGTTTTTTATAGAAGCCAAAAAAGCTCATGTATGTCGACCACTTTATTTTCAGAATGGTTCGAAAATGAATTCATGCCAAGTGTAACATTCTTTTTAAAATAAAAAACCTTCCCATCAAAGCAGTGTTGCTTGTTAACAATGCGCCAACTCACCCTCAAAGTCTACACAATTTTTGCCACTGAATGTCTTGAGCTTAATTCAGCTGTTAGACCAGGGAGTAATAGAGATATTCAAGAGACATTATAGAGGAGCATTCTTAAGATATCTGTTATTACAGGAGCTGAATTAATTCAAAAGTGTTCCCGAAATTTTCAAATCTTCAACAATGAAACAGGTTGTTTATAGGTGTGCTGAGTTCTAGGCCAAGATAAACTCTTTAACTTTGGAAAAATGCTGGAACTAACTTTTTGATTGGATTTTGATTGACGATTCTGAAGAAGAAAATGGTAAAGAAACGAAAGATGAAATTAAACCTTTAATAAAAAATTTGCCGTGATGTTCATGCCGTGAAAGCATGGTAAACTTGTTCATTTTCCTTAATTTTATTACTTTATTCTGTATTTACTTATTAGAAAACATTACGAAATCACCACATAGTATTTTTTAATACCAATACCTTAACCAAGAATACTATAAAAAACAATGTTATTTTTAACAGAAATTCTTGTTATCCGAAACGGCTTCCCCCGATTATTTCGGTTAACGGAGGTTTTACTGTACTTATATGCCTGATCAGGTCTCTGATCAGGCATATAAGTACAGTCTAGACATTTAACCATACATAGTTTTCAACTTTAATTTTCTATATGTACTTTGTTTAATTTGTTTTAATTGCTTGTTCTTGATTTTTAGAATTCAAATACGGAGTATATGTCTACAAAATGCCGAATAACGAAGCCAGAACCACCAAAACCTGCCACGAATCCATTGCAATTTATAAAAGTAGCGCCTTGTCCTCTTTTCCAAAAAGCCCACGAACAAATAAAAAAAGTAGAGGAAATAAAAAGAGAAGAAAAAGAAATGAGAACAGAAATTGAAGATTGGCAAACGGTAACATGATGTTAAATATTTAAAAATGTTATTGATTCGTTAGAAATAATACTTTCTGGTTAAACTAAGCATTCGGGCAATAACTCGAACTCATTAACAACTAACAAATCTATTTTTATTTTCTTTCCAGAATCTTGACAACTGGAAGAGTAGCAGAAGAAAAAGGCAAGAACACATCATAGAACGAGTAGTAGAAGTAAAAAAACTTACAGAACAAGAAGAAAGTGAAAAAAGCAGAAGAAAAAGTAAAACATTTAATGAAATGATGGAAGAAAGGTAAGTGTTCTATGGTTCTATAAATAAATTAAAGGGTATAGGAAAAAAACGGATATGTCATTTCTTTTCACAACTGAGTAAATTGAATTTTAATGTTCAAAACCAATTATTTTTATTTCAAAATGGGATTATAAACAATAGTTTACATAAAACAGAAGTTAACATTATTATAAAGTATAATAACTACAGTTTTTTTGGTTTACAAAAAGTAAAGTGGGATTTATTGTAAAACATCTGCATCACACACAGTTTTGCAGGAACAAAAGTAGCAATGTCACCTAAAAGAGACAAAAACCAGCCGTTTTTATTGTTGAACAAAAAAAAATGTATTTTTTAATGTTTATTTATTTATTGAATAAATAATTTAATCTTACTGTTAGAGTTGAGCCAAGTTCTGGAAAAATGTCACTGCTTTTGGACTGCAAAAGCACATAAGACTCATTAGTTTGTTAAACTTAGCCTTTGGAATTGGTAAAGACCTGTAGCAAAAATTTTAAAAAATGAATAAATCTCATTTTTATTTAAAAGTTTCTTATAACTTTTCGTATACTGGAACAGGCAGCAAAAATTGATTTCCAATCCAGTACCATGTTTTGTGACACACTCACCATAACAAATGGCTATGGTTGGGAACGGGAATGCCTAATGGCTTCGTCAAACTCTTCCGGTACCTCAAAGAGTCTCTTCAAACCCCACAATCCTACATTTTTGTCACACTAAAAATAGAAATGGGAAAAAATAGGCAGAGTCACAGAAAATTTGCAGTTGTTCAACATGGCCTTGTAAGTAATTATTGATAAAATGGAGAAGAAGAGATGTAACTTTATTTGATCCTTTTTTAACCATTCATTCGTTATAGGTATAAAAAATAGACTGACCAGAAGAGAGGACAGGTACATTAAAGGCATACATAGACAATTGACGTTTATAGTACACATCTTTAGTGGCAATTGTTGGAATAAAATTTTTTTTGAAAAATCAATGCAGATAGCTTCCATTCTGTTGTCTTTTTTGCAGATTTTTTGGCTTGCCTTTTCCTTGAATAGAACGCTTCAGCCTTTCTTTTATAGAAATCGTTCATAGTTAATTATATAAGTTTATCAGTATCAGTCAAACTTTTAAGCTTAATTTGAAATTCATCACACGTTGCGCATGTGTCACTTCTGAGGTATCCAAAAGCAATTAAATTCCTTATTAAAAATTGTTACGTACGTTTCATATGAGACTTGAGCATTTAGATGCTTTCCTTTCAAAAGGTTAAACATTTTTTTGTGAACTAAGTCTTTTTTGTATTTTTCCGACTATAGTGGCTCTGACGACCCTTAAAACTTTTGATGTAGTCACATAACCTTTTGTAAAGGCGTCCAACTTCCTATGTGTTACACTATGCTTTCCACGTCTGTCCTTAGGAGCTGCACCACACCAAGAGGCTTTCCTTTATATATATTTTATTTTTTGTAATCCCATGAATGGAACAAAAAGCTTTGGCATACACTGGAATATCACAATCGCGAACTCGAACTCGATACTCATAACTTTCATCATGAAAACTTTCGGTATTCTCGTTTCGACGAGGCCTTCTATGCTGGATAGGTAAGACCGCAATTAAACCAGCCAAATAATAATTTTGCTCATCGTGAGAGCGCAGAGCATTAACATTTCTCAATATCTCTTTTCAGAAAGCACTTCAACTTTAAAGCAGTTACAAGGCTGTCCAACTTCAACATTTTAGAGACCTCTGGCACCCAGCCGGTAGTCTTCCTTTTATTTTGAAGACAATTTTGTTTTCAACGGACCTCTCCGAATCACTATTAGCCATAGTCGTTTATTACTAATCACAGTAACAAACAAGAACTTACACTTTTGCGGTTACAATAATACTGACATGCTTCTTAAAAATGAATATTGCATCAACCGGTTTATTTACATGGTATCGCTGGTTTGTTCCCCTGGACGTTTGGACTAAGCTAGTTTTTGTTAGGTACGCTATATTTTAGACTTTGTTAGATTGATGTGACTTTTAGACATTGTTTTCCGCCATACTACGGTAGTTTACCCCAGTCACAGTATAGTGCTTTAAATACTGTGCCCCAGTTTTTAGTACTCTAAAATATAGGTCGTCATTCAAAGAATTTAATGGAGTCTACCGAGACTTTCAATAGAAAGTGACATATCTGGTTTTTCCCTGTACAGTAGAACCCCTCATATCCGACACTCACGGGACCGGGCCGTGGTCGGAACGGCCAAAAGGTCGGATATGCCGAGGAATAATAAAACACGTTTTTCGGGTAAAAAAGCCGTATATTGCACTAAACTATTAGTACAGAACTGTACAAAATACCCACTCAATACACATATGTAGTGCTCATTTTTATATTACAGTAACAACGAAAAATATTATAAATACATACAGTACTGTACTGTTTAATCAAAAAGGCAAACAGTTAGAAGAAGTCCTTAATACTCTTTTGCTTCAATTTACCCAATCTTGATTTAGCTGAAAAATCACGCCATTTCTTTGCCCACAACACGTCCATAGGTGTAGCTCTCGGGTCCTGCTCCAAATATTTCAACACTACGTCAAATGCGTCTTTAGCCTCTGAATGCGTCACTCCAGTATCACGATCAACTTCTTCTTCTTCAGCGTCGCTATCTTCATTATTTGCGCTTTGAACTGCAGCAACTATTTCGTCATCATTGAGTTCTTCATTTGTAGACTCAGCCATGTCAGCTTCGGTCAGCCATTTCTCCACATCTGTCAGCTGCAGCTGGACACCGTGTTGCAGTTCCTGCAGGTCTTGAAGAGTTTCTGTGACGTCGTTTTCTTCAGCTTCAAGGTTAACTTCCATTGATGATGTGGGCTCATCATCGTCCTTATCAGCACTATCGCTTTGTCTTAATGATGGCCAAATTTTCTTCCACGATTTTTGAAGAGTTGTCTCTTTCATTTCATCCCATGCAGAAGCGGCGGTATAGATGGCGTCTTTTATGTTTAACATCTTCATGGCCTTCAATAGTGAGCAGCCTCCTTCTGTTTTGTCCAAAAGAGACCCGACATATTTTTCCCGGTACCGTCTTTTTACCCACTCGATTACGCCTTGGTCCATTGGCTGGATTAATGGGGTGACATGTGGAGGTAAAAACATCGCTTTTATGTTGCCTTTCTTCAAGTCATGCTCTGGGGGATGGCTTGGTGCATTATCCAGCAACAACACAGCTCGAAGTGGCAGGTTTTTTGATTTTAAGTGTTTTTTAACAGCGGGCACGAATTCAAGAAAAAACCATTCTCTAAAAAGAGCACAATCCATCCAGGCAGATGATTGATTACGGTAATACACGGGGAGTGTTGCCATATTGAGATTTTTAAAAGCTCTCGGCTTCTTAGATTTGCCGATAACAAACAACGGCAGTTTATGACTGCCACTGGCGTTGCTACACGTAGCAATTGTTAGTCTATCCTTAGCTAGCTTTGTACCCAAAACGGGCTCATTTTTAGAAGCAAGAGTAGATTTTGACAACATTTTATAGTTCAGACCGATCTCGTCTACGTTATATACTTGTTCGGCTACAAGATTACTATCCGACACCAACTTTTGAAACTTTTCTACAAAATCTTTTGCAGCATCGTCATCAGTAGACAAATTTCACCCGCAATAACAACATGTCTAATGCCGTGGCGAAGCTTCCAGCGGTGAAACCAACCTTCGCTTGCCTGGAAAGTCTCAACATCTCCTCCCAATTTTTCAAACAGCTTTACGGCTTTTTCTTTTACAAGAGGCCCCGACAAAGGAGTCCCTTTTCGCCGTTCTTGGCAAAACCAAACCCAAAGAGCTTCGTCAACGAGTTCTAACTTAGGTTTTTTTAACATTTTCCGATTTTTAAGAGCATCTTCCGTTTCAACGGTCATAGAATAGGTTTCGATGTCTTTGCGGTTTTTTCTCCAGTCTTTAACTGTTGTCACGCCGACCCCTAGCTCTGCGGCTAATTTTACTAGTGACTCACCACGGTCCAATCGTTGGAGCACTTCAAGTTTTCAAGATGCAAATTGTGACCATAAACTATTGTTTAGAAAAAACGCAAAGTAAAAATACGAGTACTTTTTCATCTATTTGTCATCTAGTAACCCCCACCTATGTCTTAAAAGCTTCAGATATCTGCGATAAATTTTGCCGTAAAATCGATGATTTTTGCATAACCACACTGGGCTATATACTTTAAAACTATATCGAAGGTGAATTCTTATGTATTTTATTTATCTCTGAGGTTGAAAATGTGCAATGTAATGTGAGATGTAAAATGACCTACAGAAAATAAATAGTGTTACGAGTTTCTGGTTTCAAAGGAGAAGATATTACTATTTGAAAGGCAATACTTGCGTATTGGATATTTTTAAGCCAACATATATATTTTCCGCATATTTTATAACATCGATGTAGTTCTCTTATTTGGTTATTTTCAAAAATGTAGGTACTCATAGTTTTTAAAAATCTGCTTGACAATTTTAGGTTGTTTAATCAATGTTGACTCATATATTAGCTCTCATTTCTTTGTAAAGAAAAATAACGTTCAAATAATGCCATCAAGATAACTTGGTTCCTGATCTTTGCCGAATCTGTTTATATGATCTATAAAACTCGCACCAAGACTCGTAATATAATAAATATATGTAAATATTTGTTAACTTTACAGTCATTACTGTTAGTTTTTACATAAACTGTTGCAAGCATGAATTAAATTAGGCCAGTAAAGAAAAAATCAACTGAAAAAATCTTATACAGGTTTTTGTGGGTTATAAAAGGTATAGGAAGGATAGCCAGTTGCGCTCCCAGGGGTAGTTTTGGGAGCTAACTCCCCTCCCCCCAGGGCACAATTCCGACACTGTTACTCACAAATTTTAAGGACTCAAAATAGAGGTAGCATAAAATAATTTCGGTGCCCAACCAAACCCCCCCTTCACAGGAAAATTTTGGGTGCGCCACTGAGGATAGCTGGTCACAAACCCTTGAAGACAAAGTTAATTTTGATTTGTTTTTTTTTTAATCATAAAAATCATATACATCGGTTCAATTATAGTTCAATCATAAAAAGTGAAAAAATTAGTTTTTGTCTATCAAACGTTTCTGATATATTTGAGAGAAAAATTATCCAAATAAAAACTGTAGACTAAACAGATACCGTATTGCTCTTTTTTGTAATTTAAAAACAACATAAGATTGGACAGCTGTACTAGAACCCCAAAAAGGAAGACCAAATCGAAAATGAGACTCGAAAAAAGAAAAATATGTTATTTTGGAAGATAATAAATTGATTTTCTTTGAAACATATCTTATTGCGTAGCAGACCGAGGCTAGTTTCTTACTTAACAAATCGATATGAAGGGACCATTTAAGGTTGCTATCTATAAAAATACAAAGAAATTTTACAGAATCAACTATACTGATCTGGCTGTTAATAAGAAGCTACGATTTAAGAGCTCCATTATAGGAGAATGCTACTGTCTTATCCATGTTAAAAGAGAGTAAATTAGAGTCGGACCAAGTTTTTATTTTAAATAGATCAGAAGTTATAGTTGCATGAAGAGTTGCAATATTAGAATTTCTCCGGATAATACTGGTATCATCAGCAAAAAAAATTTTCCAACGATTTTTAAATTGTCATTTATAAAGATAAGAAAAGTAGAGGACCCTGTGGCACTCCACATACAATGCTTTTGTTACTAGAGTCAGTATCATTTGCTCTAACCAGTTGTTTCCTATTCCTCAAGTAAGATTGGAATAAATGCAAAGAAATACCTCGAATTATGTAGAAATTTAGTTTTTTTGTCGAAATGTCGTGATTTACACAATCAAAAGCTTTGACATAGTCACAAAAAACAGTGGCAGTAGAAAGGTTATTGTTTAGTGCTTGATAGACCTCATATAGTACAGAATACATAGCATCGCTGGTACATTTATTAGATCAAAAGCCGAACTGACTTTGTGTTAAAATGTTGTTTTCAACGAGAAAGGACATAAGTGGGGCTTTTACAAGTCTCTCAATAATTCTAATAGTACCGGTAGTAAGGTTATAGGTCTATAGTTGAAAATATTCGATTTTTCACCACCCTTATGAAGAGGTAGTGATGTGAACTTTAGTTACTTTTCAGTACTGGGAACGATTAGTTACTTTTTGTGTTAGGACTCGTTACTTTGTAACGGTTACTTTAATATATTTACTTTTGTTAAAGTATTAGATAACTAGGTATATATATTTAAAAAAAATAGAAGTAAGCTCATAACTATAAAATTTAAGATAAGGCATGATAACCTGTTTCATGTGTAAGAGACAATAAACAAAAAGAGCAGAAATTTGTAATTATCAAAAAGTATATTCTAAATATAAAAAAAAAATAATTAACAATAGCAATTAAAAAAAAATAAAAAAACTTTTAAAATGTACTTGACTTATTATAGGTTTTCATTGCAGTTTAAAAATAAAATAGTTTCAACATTTTTTTATTTCAAGCGGTTCCTTCGTTCTGTAATGACTTGGGTTGCCTTAGAAAAAACACGCTCACATGGAACGGATGTAGCACTGTACTGTACAAGTACTGACAAATATTTCTTTGCTAATACCGCAAGCCATGGATATATATGGTCTCTTTCCTTCCACCAGAGCAGAGGATTTTGTTTTCTTTCTAAATACGCCTCTTCTGAAAACATTTTTAGTTCAGCAATAGCCACTGCCTTTGGGCTTCTTATAGCGTTTGAAGATTTGACCAAGTTGTCAAAATCTTGCCAAATGATGTCGTCAATTTCTGTACTTAACGTCAGGGATAACTGATGTGTATAATTGAAAGGCTCTGGGGCCGTATCATCTTATTGACTTTTTTTAATTAGCCCAACTAGTTTTTCTTGAAGTTTTTCTCTCTTTAACCTTTTTTAAACAGCCACTGTTATTGAATCCCTTAGTTTTAAATCTTGGATTCAGAAAAGAGGATTTTCCCATTATTGTCCTATTTTCAGGGTTCCCAAAACGTATAGTTATTGAGGCTAGCAATGAATGTATTAACTCTCTTCCTAATTGACTCGTAATTTGAACTCTTATTCGGTCTAAGATGATATTACCCCCTTAATAATAACTTTGGACAAAGTTATTTGTTTTTCAGAACTCATTTCTACAGTAACAACCTCAAATGGTTTTAATATTTTACAGAATTCCTATAATAGTAACCATTCTTCTTCCGTCGGTAAACTTACTGGATTATACAATACAGCAACTGTGGCAGCTAATGGGTTACATAATTTAATTACCCTTTCTAACATATAATATGTTGAATTCCACCTTGTTTGTACATCATTAATTAGTTTTAAAAGAGTAGCAGTGGGATTTGATTAGTGCTTTCAGGATGACTGCTTCTTTTTTCGAGTGGATCCTCTAGAACCATTGTTGGATGTTTATTTTTAAGATGTTTTCTTAAATTTGATATATTTCCGCCTTCATAAGAATATATACCGATGCAAAAATTGCATTTCGCCTTATAATTAGAAGTGATAGCAAACTGTATCCAGATAGCGCTTCTTTTTTGACTTAATAAATCCATAATTAGACGATTATTGTGGTATTTTTTTTTATAAAATAACTTTCACAACATTAACAGACTAGTATCTAAACAAAATCGCACCGAACGTCCGATTGAACATCAACGAACTAATCTGTCGATTATAGAAGCGGGGGAAGTGCACTGCGCACTGTGCATTATGGGCGTGGTACGAGGCAGTAAAGTTATTTTAGTTACTTTGTAACGAAATAACAATGTATCAAAACCATGAACTAGTAACTAGTAACGAGTCTTTTTTCAATATAGTCATCGTTACTTAGATATTCGAAAAGTAACTGTTACTTTGTAACGATTACTTACTTTTTTCGCATTACTATGAAGAGGAATAATATTGGCTGTCTTTAGGCACTCAGGAAATATACCTATTTCAAAGGGATCATTAATTAGTGAGACCAGGACTTCGAACACATTTTTTGAGAGATTTGAGAAAATTTTTATGGGATGTCCGTCAGTACTAGCTTTTGATACTGTTTATTGTTTTGATAAGTTCAGATTTATCAACTGTACTTGGTGATATATTCAGTGACAAAGACGTTTGTAGTAAATTTCTTGATGTACAGTAGTGAACGCATATTCTTGGATGATATGCGGATACCTTTGGTAGTCCAGGGTTTGTGATGTTTTGGCGTAATTGTAATTAAAGGAAATGTCTTATTTTAAATAAATACATATCTAAATAATCACTAAAATTATAGTCTGCGTCCACAGAAGTAGAGTTACACCCACAAGTCAAGCATAAATTTTGGAATTTTTAAAAGTTCTGAGCGGAATAAACTGTAAAAAATTGAAGTCTTGCATAAATTTTGAGACACCCATCACAAGTCCTCGGGACTTCTCCTATACACACGAACGATAGATCTCCTATATATTAGTTATCCGCCAACAACCGATACCCCTTTTATTTGACCCTGGGTTTTGGTTCTTGTATCAATGCTACATCAAACCTTATCATAATAACAGTAATTTCGTTCGAGCTGCCTTACTGTGAAGGTTCGTCATACCCGATTGGGGTCATTAAGACCTATTTGGGGCAAAGAGCCCGCCACTGGGCTCGCCCCTCTGCTCGTTTACTTCATATTTTTATGTGTACACTCGGAAGATAATCATTTCTGAGCGATCTTTTGTCTCATTTTTTCCTACGAGTTGGGACGAAATGTGCGCCCATGCCGTGCCAGGGCTGAGAACTCTGTGGGGCATAGCTTAGGCAACACTCTTGCCCCTGTTCCCTACATCCTATGGCCACAATGATGTTACACTTCGAGAGTGATAATCGCAGAAAAAATCTCATTGTATAATAAGCAAGTAGTGGTGAGGTTGTTTGGCGATTTGCCGATTGAGCATGGTGTATGTTCGGAATTGATCGGCAGATGTCTATTTGGTTACATCTTAACACCCTATTGACACCTATCCTATTTTCCTACTCTCTTGCGTACAGTTCTACTTAGTATACAGCTCCTCCGCACAGTCCCGGGCCGAGACTGTGTTGTTGTTTACTTTGTCAAGAATATAAACCGTATGTCTTTCATTGTAGGAGTAGGGGCAGACATAAATTTAATATTCCTTTATACGAAGACGATTCAAATGATTTAAGCGATTATGGAATTGGAAGCAGCAGCTCGAAAACGAATAGCATTAAAGATGTTGATACAGACGATAGTAGCAGTATACTGGTAAGTTATTTTAAAATAATTTTTAGCAGACTTAGGCAAATATGCATATTCAAACGTAAAGTAGGGGACAATACCGTACGTTGGGACACTTCTAAATAAAGCGCATGTTAATATTTTTTTTTTTTCAATAAATCAAATAGATATTGACGCATACCTGTTTCGTATAAGTATCTAGTACACATCCATAATTATTTAAGTTTCTATTTTTATTATAAATACCTGAAAAATTATTTTTTAGTTTTTGTCCCAAGGTACAATACCATTCCTTACCTTTAGACACATAGGCATATACTATAGGGCGAGAGGGTAAAAATACAATAAATCAACAGAAATAGAAACAAATTATCTTTATTATGAAATTTGTGATTACAAGATTAAAGCTTACCTTACCTAACCTATTCCATATTATAGTTTGTAAAGTCTACCGTAAAGTTTGTTTGTTTGTTTTTGTACTTAAGATAGCGTACCTCTAATACACCATATATTTTTTAATTTCCACAACATAAAAATGTTCTCTCTTTCTACCGATAACGCGAACTAATGCATATCCCCCTTCTCGTATGTTTTCTATTTCCATGTGTACTCCCTTTAGCATGTGTTCTTTCTTCAAAAAATACTCTTGGAAACACAAGAGCGGGAGGAATAGAATTATCTATTGTGTTTGCGCCTGCAATCATTGTTACGTTTATGCCTCTTTACCCTGACGTCATGTGTCCTACTTTTTTTCATTCCTTTTATGAGTATGACATTGTTTGGATTATTGGGACCGTGCAAGTTCGGAACAGCGACACCTGGTGTCGTAAATTAGCAAAATTTACTGCGCTTTCATGTTAGATCGAGGTTATCGGATAACTGTCAAGAACGTAGCCAAAAAATAATAAGAAGAAAAAGTAAGATTGAGGTTATGTCAGTATGTTATTAAAAGGTAAACGTTGTATGTAGTTTAAATACAAATAAAGATATTATTAAATTACAGCATTACTGTTAATATGGATGCAATAATAAAAACTGGATTTGAGAAAGTAAATCACCAAATAACTTTTCAACCAAGCACTGAGTCAAATGGAAAAGCTCTAGTAGTGGCAAATGTCAAAAAAGAATGGAAGAATTATGTGGAAGAATTAAGAAAAATAAATTACCATAAATAATGCTAATGCATAAATTAGCAGGTTAAGCCCATGGTATCATCATATTGGTTTGAACAATTAATTCTTTCCCTGTAAAATTTTGGACAGCGAGTATATCTTAACGCATCTTCAGAAAAACTTGAACTTGATGCATTTTTGTAAACTTCAAAAAAATAAAATTTAAACATTAAACATGATTTTTAGGTTAAAATGAACTCTAAGTGAGTGTTATGAAACTAAAATTTACACTTAAAAGTGAACTTTTATTTATTATTTATTTCAAACTGACTTTAAAATCGGGCGCAAGAATAATGCATAATTTAGGTTATGTTACTTATGCTTTTTTATGATATAAATCCACTTTTCTCTTTGTAGTAATTTGTGCTTCGAAGTTGGAAACGAATAAAACTTAAATTGACAATTTTTTGTTGTATTTTTATAATTTATAACATAGCATTTCCTAAATCCCATTTTCTTCAGTGACAGAAGGTGTAAATAAACAAACGAATATGAAATATGACAATTGACAATATGAATTTATGAAATCTATGAAATTTGCAGTAAAAAGTGCAAGATTTCTCCGCTACTCGCGCACGATCGTTTCTCGTATCACAACCAAGTACTTGCACGTCGCCAATAGACAGTTGACATTCCAGTTTCGTCTACGTTATACACTCTTTCTGGAGTAAAATATTCTGTTTCCATCAAACCTTTGAGTTTGGCAAAAAAGGTGGAAACATTGTACTTATTGAAACTAGTAGAACGGGATAAACTGTTGCCTGTGGTTTACATAGAGACAGAGCATCCTTGTGAATTTATAATACCAATTCTTTCCTGTCAAACCATTTACAATTCAGGATTCAAGAACTTTCTTTTTTTTTACCTTAGCAACATACACGATTGATATCGCAATTGATTTTATGAGATATAGATATATGAGATTATAATATGCCTTTATATGTGGATTTCGAAACTTTACACTGCACAGCAGGCCGGATTGACTAGTTGTTTTCCAAAACCAAAGATGCTGCTCTTTCAATATCAGTACTCTGGACTTACAACTCACTTCACTCCTTATTGGCTTCTAGACATCAAAAAATAAAAATAAAACTTTAGTACCGTATCTAGGGACAGTCCCAAGGTAAGGTCTATAACACAAAAATACAGGATATGACACATTTCCAAAACAATCCTATTTATAATTTAGAGGTTAAGTTTTTATCAATTTTTATTGTAGTCATACAGTCATACTTCACATATATAATAGGTATTACATATAGAGCCAAATAATACTCAAGAGTACTTACTTTATTTTTATGATAACATAAAATTCTTTAAAATATTTTACTTTTGCACCAGCAAAACAACACTTTCTTAATAACAGCCAAAGTTAATGGCGATAGAGAGGTATAAGTTTAATATAATTACCAATAGGTGGCAGTTTATGTGTGTCCCAAAGTGCATGACGTCCTAACGTACACTACTCTCCCCTATATACACATAAACATGCGAATATATAAAAACAGCTATTAGTTGTAATTTAAGAGATTTTTTGTTTACTATTTTCTGAATAACATTTGAAATAAACCATAATATTTTCAGGACGAAAAAGACAATCACACATTCGATTTATCTAGTACTAAAGGAAATTCCAGTACCTCAAACCAAAGTCAAAGTGAAGATGAAACCAACACCACCAAAAATGAACCCATATCTGTAAATAAAAACAATACGTTTACAAAAACATACACGAGTACCTTGTCTACTAGCCTAAGTTCCAATAAAAGTAAACCTGTTCCCTTAAGTAAGCCTTCCATATTTGAAACTAATTCATATCAAGAACCTAAAGAAAAGCAATATACTTACGAAGGAGCTATTCAAGATTACCGGTCGAGAATCCAAACGATCAATTCAGAAGATTCTAGCAGATATAAGCCTAAAGAGCAAACTGATGTATTTCTTCCTAAAGGAGAAATATTTAAGAGAAAGGGATTGTTTGAGAGCAATATAGAAATTAGTCAATTAGAGACTCCTTCTTCTAGAAGATTATCAGAAGACTTCGTTAATACTAGAAGCATTAAAGACAGACTGAAGAGCTTTGAACAAATCAACGATCAATATCCAAAAACTGTAGATAAAAGTGAAATACAAGTCTCCGTAAGACAAAGGCTTCAATCATTGAACAAATCCAATGAGACTGATTCTACAAACAACAACCTCACCCGAACAAATATCAATAAAATATATTTATTGAATAAATCAAATAGCTCTAATTCCTTCGAATCCAAGAAATCTTGGAACAGTGACGACAGATGCTTTAGCCCTGAAACCGAACTGTATGTTAACAAACTGAATATGTTCAACAGGGATTTAGATAATCTTATGATTAACAAATCTCTGGACGAAAGTTATGCGCCCTCTATATCTTCTACCGAGTTAACTTGCATTTCTTCTGACAGGGAAGATAGTGGTATTCACACAGGTGATGTATCCTGCTCTGTCAGTCAAGCGGATGAATCGGTAGATGTAGAAATAGCTTCCAACATAAATGAAAGACTGAACGAAGATACTCAATTTGAGAAGGATCTCGCTCAATTTCAAGCTGATATGGAAAAACTTAAACCTGTAGATAAAAATGAAAATTGTTTTAATCAAAACAAGGAAATTACACAAGGTAGTGATATCATTCTTATGCCTATTACTAAAGAAATTATTAATACTACAATCGAATTTCTAGAAACGTGTAGACAAGATTCCTCAGATAATTTAACACCGCAAGAACCAATTAACAAAAATAAAGTAATACCCTTACCAGTAAACAAACCAAAGCCTGTAATATACGAAAACGTCGATGTTAAAAATTTAGGACCTGCATTGGATTTCATTACGAGTGATTTCGTTTTGGATGCTTCCTTCTCCGATTTCAACCCTCCTCATATAGAACCTCCCAAAGTCAAACCTCCTCCTCCTCCTCCACTAGAAAAACCAGTGCATGATTCGGTAAAACGCGCAAATTCAACAAAAAGAATAAAGAAAGAACTTGATATTAAAAGATCAAGTTTTCTTGGACTAGATGAACCCAATAACGATGAAGATATCTCTTTGGAGAAACCACCAGACTTGAGCAAGTATTTTCCAAATATGCAGAAGCTTGACACAAGTATTGGGAAAAAATTTCCAGAGGGGGTACTAAGTAAAGTCGAAAGTCAGGATTCTGGTTTGGATTTGGATAAGGGAAGGTTATCTAGTGATACGTGGTGTAGCAGTGTTGGTGATTCTGGTACACCTAGTCACGAAAGGCAAGTTAGTGAGGTAAGTCAACATATGTATTGTCTATTTACTAACAATAAGATAAGTAAAAAAGGTATATACTAAAACAATTTTTAATTGAAGGTGATTACTTGGTAACATCGTACTTAACGAAGCCCTTAACGATAACTTTCCAACGAAATCGTGTTGAAATTATCAATTTTGCAGAGGCGTACCAAAAAAAATTTTAATTATTTATTTAAACACATAAGTAATTATGTAAAAATTAAATCAAAGACCGATTTAATTATTAAATTATCATGTCTCTTTTAACAGGTATTTTATAGTTGTCTAACAAAATAAAATAAAATTTTATTCTTATTAGAGAGTAACTAATACAGAACTTCAAAAAACAGAAAACTTTGGAAAATAATTTTTTTTTCATTAGACTAAAAACAATCTGCAATTTTAATTACAAATCATTACACATCTTTCTCTATTTATAGAATTGCTGTGTGCTGTAAACGTTATATTTGTTTTTTTTTTTAACTTAATTTGAAAGTTTGTGTTTATTTGTTTATATAAATATGAAAATATATTATGAAGTTCATATAAATTAAAATGAAGTAAGCTAAACTATTATCATATAAATGCGTTTATATAGCAGTGCAATTTGTTTATTTCAGTAAATTCTCGAAATATGAAATGAAGATGGCACTAACTACTAAAGAGTTAATAGCTTTGTTAGAAGAAGACTCAGATTGTGAAAATGCCACTTAATGTAGTTTATTTGCCGCCGAGATTAGATTAGAAAGTTTCTGATGTAGAAGACATTGATCTTCTTCTTCTTGTTCCTTCTAGTTTGTAGGCTTTAAAGCCTGTTTCTTCTTCAATATTAGCTTCCTAAATTGTTTAAATTGTCGCACCATCTTTTTCTTGGTCTGCCAATACTTCTTCGTCCATTTGGTGACTTATCTCGTGCGATTCATACTATTCTATCCTCCGCCATTCTACTGATGTGTTTGTTCCACTTTTGTTTTCGTTTTGTCACTCATCCATTTCTGTCGTCTATATTGCATGCTCTTCTTATGTTTTTGCTTCTCTTCCTATCCAACAGACTTCCCCTTGATATTCGTCGAAGTATTTTAATCTGTGTTGTTTCTAGCAGTCGTCTCGTTTTAGATGTGTCAGGCCTTGTCTCAGCCGTGTATGTTAATATAGATCTAATTCCTGCTTTATAGACTCTTGTTTTTTTGTCTTGTCTTAGGTGTTTGTTCTTTCAGATTGTGTCATTAAGAAAACCCGCCGCTTTACTTGCTTTTAAGCTTTGCTGTCGTACTTCTTCTTCAACATCTCCGTAATTAGTTATATCTATTCCCAGATATCTAACCCTTGCTTTTGGCTTTATTATTTTCCCATCAATTTCGATTTTACACCGTAGAGGGTATTTAAATGTCATACATTTGTATTTTTCTGCTGATATTATCATATTGTATTTCTTAGCTGTTGTATTGAAGATATGTGTTAATCTTTAGAGCTCGTCTTCTGTCTCGGTTATTAATGCTGCGTCGTCTGTATAACATAATATTTGGATTTCTTTGTTCCCAATTCTGTAGCCATGACTTTTACGTACTGCTTGTATTATTTCGTCCATTAATATATTCCTTATTAATGGTGACTATTATATTAAGTCACCTTGTCTGACTCCGCTTTGTACTGGTATACACTGTGTTAGTTTTCCATTTATCTTTGCCTGTATTCGATTATGGAGGTAGATGCTTTCGATGGTTTGTATAATATTGATTGGTATGTTCCTTTTATACAGTAGGTGTAAGAGGTCTTCGACTTGGATGCGATCGAAAGCCTTTGTCAGCTCTATAAAACATAGATATGATGGATATTCTGTGATTTGTCTTAGTACAAATACGGCGTCTACGCAGGATCATCCGGATCTGAATCCTTGTTGTTCATCTGATAAAGTTGTTAGTTTATTGATTTTGTTGGTTGGGACTTTTGTGGTAAGCTTAAGTGCGGTGTTCACTAGTTTTATACCTCTATAATTGTTGCGGTCTTCTTTATCTCCTTTCTTGACCATTGGTATCATTATGCTGTTTCTCCATGAGTCTGGTATCTTACAGTGCAATATTAATTGTTGTATAAGTTTTGTCATCTCTAGGGTTAAACTTTCTCATCCGTATTTTAGAAGCTCGTTGGTTATTCGGTCTGGTCCTGGTGACTTTCTATTTTTGAGTGAATTTATGACTATTTCTACTTCGTGAAAACTGATTTCTATTTCGTCTCTTAGTTCAGATACGTTATTGTGCTGATTATTATTTTCCTTTGCTTTCAACAGTTCCGTCAGGTATCTTTCCCATTCGTTTGCTGGTATATTATTGTATTCCCTGAAGAGGTTGATGATAATATTATTTGTGAAGAATCAATAAAATCGGATATTGCAGGTACATATGAAATATAAGTGATTGGGAATTCTAACGATTCTGATATTCCTCTGAACCACAGATAAAACGTCCAAAGAAATAACCAGACAAAAATAGTAAATCCAAATTTATCTCAAGTTGTAATAACGGATATTCTTTAGTGCTCAGTGGTAATTCAACATCAGTCTGATTGATATTTAGACAATATAAAAGCCAACCATGTAGGCAAGTCATATATTGAAGTTTTTTCACTCTTTTTGATAAAAAAGTAATTGAGAATAACCTTCACAATTTTGAAATGAATAACATAGATTTAAAAAAATTATTAGCATGTGTATATTATCTGGTTTACACTCTGCTTCAAGTTGATATGCATTGGTCAAAGGATGAGGATAAAGAAGTGCATATTATAGCATAAGCAGATAGCAGATAAAGAAGTGCATAGATTTATAATTTTAATTTATAATAGTGAAGAAACCGCTACATCAGTGCCAGTACATGGGCGTCAATCTAAATTTGCTTTACCAGATGAAACCAGATTCGACAATATTGGCCACATTATAAAAAGAGATGATAGTACAAAAATGTAGGATGTACAAAAGTAATACTATTTATTTATGTAAAAAGTGCAAAATGCATCTACACCCCGAATATTTCGAAAATTTTTACCTTAAAATTTAATTTACGTTTAAGATACAATATGTTCCTTTATTAAAAATTGTACTGTTTACATCTTTGTGTTTTTAATCCAATCTAATAAATTAATTGTCAAATTTCTCTTTGTATATTAAGCGGCCGTTAAGGGTTTAATACTATATTAAGAATAAACTGGCATTAAATTTTCTTTACTTACCTCAAAACTATTTTAAAGTTAATAATAAAGTATATTTAATAAATATATTCCCAATAATACTCTACGCCCATGCACATATGAATAAAATCTGGAAGATATCATATTTCATAAACTTCAATAAACTAAGATATCATATTTGTCTAATTAACATTCTTTCTAAAAACGTAAATATATATAGACAGATCCCGGTAAGAATTTACTAATGAAATTTTTCATGGTTGCCGCTACCGTTTAGTTCAATTTGTAGATTAGTCACCTTTTATTGAAAATTGTCTGACTATATCAAACATTGCATCTTATAATTTTTCTTCCAAATTCCTTTCTTAACATATTCTTATAATAACTTTTTTTCCTATGTATTAATAATCTGTAATAACATTACAATAAGTAAATTGTGTAATTATTTTACAACTAATATGCAAAAATTTGTCCCATGACAATTTCCTGTTTATATTTTAATTTTTTTTTATTATTTATATCACAATTTATTACAATCTGCTTTTTTAATAAGGTAAGCATTAAGTAATATTTATGTCGGTTAAACTATTGACATTTATAGTCGCAATTTGAGTTGTGCGTTAGAAACGCACAACTCAAATTTTGCAAGAAAAATGACACCAAAAGTGCAAAGATTAGCAAAGATACAAGGGCTCTCATGGAATTACGACGAAACCTAAGCGAGAACGAAAAGGGAAACAAAGAAGAATATAAAAAACTAAATAAAAGAATTTCAGCGGAAATTAGAAAAGATGTAAGAAGATTAATACTAATGTAATTACTCAAACAGTAGAAGAGAACAAAGGTTTAAAGATAATAAAAAGAAAACTTACGCAAAGTAAAAAAGAAATATACAAGCTGAGAGATAAAGACGGAAAGGCAACAACAGATAAACAAAACATTCTGAAAATAACTAGAGAATTTTATAAAGACCTCTATACCAGCCAAAGACCACAAGACAATTTCCCGACACGAGTAAAGACTCTCATAAATCAGGGATCGGAAATACTTTTACCCATTACTGTGTCAGAAGTAAGAGCAGCTTTAAAGGAAATGAAGAACCATCGATCGCCTGGTGATGATGGACTCGTTATCGAGGCAATAAAAGCAGGTGGAGAAATTTTATTAAAATCAGTAAGCGAACTGTTTACTAAATGCTTACATGCGGGTACGATTCCAAAAGACTGGAACAATGCAGTAATAGTCTTGTTACACAAAAAAGGCGATATTACTAAATTAGAAAATTATAGACCCATCAGCCTCTTGACACATATGTACAAACTCTTTATGAAAATCTTAACAAAGAGGCTAACACCTAAACTTGATTTCTATCAGCCCAAAGAACAGGCAGGCTTTAGGGCAGGATATGGCACAAATGACCATTTGCATACCATAAAGATCTTAATAGAAAAGTGCATCGAGTACAACATACCACTGGTTCTTGCATTTGTCGATTACGAGAAGGCTTTTGATTCTGTAGAGTTTGAAACAATACTGGAAGCCCTAAATCAAAGCCGAATAGATTACAGGTACACGACACTAATCAAAAACATCTATCAGAACGCTACATCAAGTATACGACTGCACGAAGACACAGAAAAATTCAGCTTAGGTCGAGGAGTTAGACAAGGAGACAATATTTCACCAAAATTGTTCACGGCAGCTCTAGAGTCAATATTTAAGGGTACTCAATGTCAAGATATGGGCATCAATATAGATGGAGAAAGATTAAATCACCTAAGGTTTGCAGATGATGTTGTATTAATCGCAGATAACTTACATGATACAGTTTCTATGATGCATTCGCTTAAAAGTCTGTCTGAAAGAGCAGGATTAAAGATAAACTTTGAGAAAACTAAAATTATAACAAATCTCGTAATGAGTGGAAATATAACTATTGACAATAATACCATACAACAAACAGACACTTACAAATATCTGGGACACGAAATCAAAATAAGCAGAGACAATCAAACACATGAAATACAGAGGCGAATAGGTCTAACATGGGCAGCATTTGGCAAATTAAGCCATATTCTAAAACGTTCAATTCCCATGTGTCTCAAGCGAAAGGTTTATAACCAATGTGTTTTACCTGTACAAACTTATGGAGCAGAGACTTTAACACTCACGCAAAAATCTGCGAATAAACTTAGAGTTACACAACGAGCCATGGAACGTGCAATGCTGAACGTGAGCCTTCGAGACCACATAACAAACCAACAAATCAGGCGAAGATCAGGAGTTCAAGACGTCATCGAAAGAACCACGACGCTTAAGTGGAACTGGGCAGGGCACTTAGCCAGAACACAAGATGGACGGTGGACAAGACATATTATAGAATGGAGGCCCAGAAATTATAAAAGAAGCCGAGGACGACCACCGACTAGATGGACCGATGACATTAAACGTGTAGCGGGAAACTGGCTACAAGCGGCCCAGTGTAGAGAACACTGGAAAGAACTGAGGGAGGCCTATGTGAAGCAGTGGACGCGATTGGCTGATTGATGATGATGAAACTATTGACATACGGGATTATATCCATTAATATGCCGCTCTTAATGTTAGTCCAGGACTTCCCAAACTTATTTGTACTGTGACGCCCTTTGAACTTTGTTATTTTTTTGCGACGCCCCCTCAACCCAACTCCCAATAATGCATAATTCTATCCCATAGGTCTATACTGGCTGTAACATCGCTTTGTATCTTCTTCTTATGGATCCCTATCCAATTAATGGATGTTGGCGACAATTCTGGCATACTCCTCTCGATCTTGTGTGGCTCTAAAGAGTGCATGGGCATCGAGGTTTGTCCAATCCCTTATGTTTTTGAGCGATGAGTATTTCTTTCTTCCGATGCCCGTTTTCCTTCTATCTTCCCTTACATAGTAAGCTTTAAGAACTGGTACTTGAAATTTCGAAATATATGACCCAGATAAGCAGTTTTTGTTCTTTTTATTATTGACAGCAATTCTCGTTCTCTGTCCATTAGATTTAATATTTCGACGTTTGTTGTGTGATCTGTCCAGGGAATTTTAAGTAACAAAATAATGTAATTTTAATAACAAAATATGTGAGAATGGGAGTTGTGGGACGCCAATGTAATAAAAATGTGTATGTGTAATGTAACACAAGTATTTGGAGTAATGCAACAAAAAGCAAATAAATTAAAGCTGACTAGCAGAATGTGCCGGAAAATGACTACTTGACACTCAAAAGAGGATTCGGCCAATTTGCATGCCTTCTCTATTGCATGCGCATATTCAAGTCTCTAGGATCAATACAAACTCTTATGGAATTACTTTTTGGTTTTCTTACTAAGACTATGGAGTTGACCCAATCTGTAGGTTAATTAACTTTCTCGATTATACCATTTTTTTCCATTTCAGCTAATTCAAGCTTTAGTGTCTCCTTTAGCTGTAGTGGAATCTTTCTTGGAGGATGTATAACCGGTTGTGCAGATTTATTTAACATAATGTTGTATGGCTCATCCAAACAGCCTATATCTGAATAGACTTCCTTAAATATTTCTTTCACATCAGAGAAATCATTTTTAAATGTAACTTCTCTAGAATTCAAATTACTTTCAATTTTTTCTATTGTATTGGCCCTATTTAAAATATTTGAAGCTTTACACGTAGGAAGATCTAATACCGTTGGTGAATTAATCCCTACCACATAAAACATTGTGTTGTACATATTATCTTTATATTTGCATTCCAAAATACATTTTCCAATGACTCACTGAAGTGTTTCATTCGAAAATGTTGTTAACCTGCAGGTTTGTTTTATGTAGTTCAACCTTAACTTCTAGAAAATTTAACTTATTTATTGATATTACATTTTCCACTGCACTGTATCCAATCTACAGCTTAATTTATGCTTGTTAACTTTAAAATTTATCATGAAATCATTGTTAAAACTATCATTTTTAGTATTTACCATACCTATAAACAATTCATCTGATTCTGAATCATCTACATTTACATATTTAATTTGTTTTTGAAAACATACTTTTGCATAATGCCATATCTTATTGCATAAATTACACTTAGCTTTATATGGCTTGCAGGGTTGGCCTCTGTGCTCCATTCCACATCTACTGCACCCTGAACTGGTTTCAGATTTACCATTGAACTGGCTGCCTTGGGACTTCGAATGAGTTGGATTCACTCTTCTGTCTTACCACTGGGCTTTATTTACATATTTCTTACTGAAGTTTCCTTTCTTTATGTAGTTTACCTCCTCTGACCTCATTTTTTCAGAATGAATTTTCGAGCTTTCTATACTTTTACACATATTGATTGCTTTTTCCAAGCTCATCTCATCTTCTTCTAACATTCTCTGTCTCATGGTTTCATCTGTTAACCCACATGTTATGCAAGTCTTAATCAGACTGTCCTCCAAATTCTCCAACTCATAATTTTTTGCCTGGTTTATAACATCTGTTATGAATTTGTCTACTGACTCACCTTCATCTTGTTTTCTGGTAAACAGGCAATACCTTGCGTTTGATACATTGCTTTTGGATTTGAAATGTGCTTCAAATTTTGTGATTAATGGTTCTAACTTATCTTTTTCTTCTGTTGAGAACTTGAACGTATTATGGATTTTGAATACTTCGTCTCCTATTAATTGTAACAGTTGTGCGCCTTGGTGAGTTTATTTCAGGTTTTTTTGTTAATTCTGTTGCATGAAGGTAGTTTTTAAATCTTTGTATGAAGAACTTCCAGTTTTCGCATAGATTACCTGACATTTGCATTGAGTTTATTGCTGCCTTAAATTACATTTCACTTTTATACTCTAAGTCTTAAAAAATTCAGATTGATTTCAGATTTGGTTTTCGGCACCATGTGATGACACGTGGACATTACTTTTTTTTAAGGGTGGTATATTGTATTGGGGTTTTTTAATTTTTGATTAGCCTTCCATAGGGAGTAGTTTGTTTGTTCAGTTGTATCTAGTTGTTTTAGGTATTCACGGAATTGTAGACTCTTTTCCGTTGCTATTATTTCTTTTAGCTCCTTTATTGCATTGTTCAGCTGTGTGTCTGTTTGTGGCGATCTAGTTCCTTGCCACCCTTTCCTGAGTTTTCTTTTCTGGATTCTCTTATAGATATCGAAGTATTTATTTCATTGTTGCTGGGTGTTGTTGAGTCCCAGGCAACTTGTATGATTGAGTACTTTACAAGTATACAACATGTATACTCTTTGGTCTTGAGGGGAATGTTTAGTTGGAGTCTCTTCTCCACTACATGTTTAAAGATGTTTCAATTTGTTTTTCGGTTATGTAATACACATGGTTTTTCCCTGTGGAGGATTTTTTTATTTAGTGTTATAATAACAGGCGAATGATCGGGAAGATAGTTCATAACACAACTTAGCATGCATATAGTGCTTGTTAATTAGTTGACTCATGCCATAGTCCAGAAGATCGGGGGTTTTATGGAAGTCGGTTGGCCAGTACGTTCGTTCTCATGTTGTTACTACTTCTAAATTATTGTTGTTTATTGCTTTGTATAGCTCTCTTCCTCTGGTTGTATCTGGTCTAGAACCCCAACTCTGATGCTTGGCATTAGTCACCGCCACAAATGAATCGGTTGCCTAGTTCGTCCAAAACTCTTTAAAGTCTTCTTTTGTTATTTTAAGGTCATGCGTAATTAACTGATTAGGTACATACCATGTTGCAATGTGTTCCAACCAAACCTTCCAGACAATAACAACCTTGACATAACAAACGAGGCCCAAAAGTTTTTAAAATCACCGTATCAACTTGAATTGTACTTAGAACATTCACTACCAAACAAGTTCACCAGACCTAAAAAGTCTCCTGGATACGACCTGATCACCACTAAAATTCTCAAAGAACTCTCCAAAGTAGGAAGTCTGTACTTGTGACAGATATTTAATGCGATACTAAGAAAGGGCTACTACCCCATTCCATGAAAAGTGACTCAAATTGTTGCAATACCTAAGCCAGGTAAACTTACAGAAAACATTAAATCATACAGACGATCTACGAGGTCTGGCTAGTAAGTTTGACCCTCTGGAACCCATTCAGTCATCGCGATGCCGTCAATGTCGAAACGATTAGTATGGCTTTAAATTTTGATTTCGACATCCTTGCTTTTTTCATTTTTGGCGATATAGGAGTTTTCCAGTAAGAGGATTGTCGCTTAGGTTCAACATCGTATTTGAATATTCAGGTTTCATCACAAGTGATGATGTTTTCCATTAATTCAGGCTCTTCGTGTAACCTCTCAAGAAAATCTGAGCAGATCTGTTGACGGACGAGCTGTTGGTCAGGAGTCAAATTTTTTGGGACCAACTTCGCACAGACTTTCTTCATGTTCAATTCGTCATGTAAAATTTTTATGACAGTTTATTTATCGGCGTTTATAGTCTCAGCAATCATCCGAATGCTCATTTTGCCGCGAACAATTTCATTTATTTTGGTCACTTTTTGCGGAGTTGAAACAAAAACAGGTCGACCTGGCGTTGGTCATCTTCGGCTCTCTCTCGGCATTCATAAAACCGTTTATACCATTCGAAAACACGCGCACGAGATAGAGAATTCTCACCATAGGCCTCTTTCAACAAATTTTAGCACTCAGTCAGAGGTTTTTTAATTTAACGAGAAATTTCACATTAATCTGTTGCTCATGTGTTCCGTCACACATTAGTCACAGCGACAAAAACGTATTCTCGTACTGGAGGAGTAGACACTTCCAGCTATCTAATGCTGCATTCCTTTCCCACTCTTCCCCTCTAGGACGCCTTCTGCACGCGCAGTCTCGTTATTTAATAGACAGACTTCGTATTAGCCTACTGCCGATGATATTAAATAATTTTGAAAAACTACTGTTGGATAGGTTACAACCAATTCTTGCAGAACTCCAACTGATACCTATCCACCAGTTTGGATTCAGACCACCATTCAACAGCATGCCATCACTGAGCAAATACATAAAGTTTGTCATTTTATTCATGAAGCTCATAATAACTAACTACATTTCTTTTGTCATTTATTTGTATCTAATTTCTCGTAATTTTTTATCAAAGCCCTGTAGACCGTTTCAGTATTTTTTCTTAAAAATATTTTATAGTAGTTTTCTATTAATAAATTTTATTTATAGCAAACAAACAGTATTACCTCAGAAGAAGATGAAATAACCAAAAAGGAAAGGGAAATAATAGAGCTGGTAGAAAAAGAAGAACAATATCGAGATATCGTAGATTACTTAAATAAAGAACCTGTAAATAAAGGCTTTAATTCAGAAAAAGATTCTGCTTATGAACCATCCCTTGGCAGTGAACAGTTTGATAGTCCTTGTTTTAATACAGTAAGTGAAACTTATTTTTCCTAATCATTTTACTAATCTTGAATTTTGCAGCAACACTCAGATTTCTTAGACCAAGACTCAGAAGTACTGAAAGTTGAACAAGAACTTCGCCAGCTGGAACTGGAAGAACTGGAAAGACAACGCGAAAACATGTTATTTCGAGAGAGCAGAGCAAAAGCACATCTTCACAACAGACACTCCTTAGAAAATCTAGCAGACAAAATGTATCCATGTTACTTATACGAGAACCATATTGACTGTCGAAAATCGATGCCTGAATTAGCTATTCAAAACGCTTCTCTCGATTATGGACGTGCCCCACCGACAAACCATAGCTGTGCATACGAAAATATTAGAGATTTGGAAATGAGAGGATATGTCCAACCTAAAGTGCTCGTTGATGGTGAGTAGATCACATAAAAGTTTCTTATAATCCCGTCCTAGTAAATAAAATTGTACTTTTAAATATATAATTGAAAACTTTCCATAATATGAATTTAATTTCTCGATGTTCCTTAGACTTCCTAAAGAACCACTGTTTTTCTGCAGGTAACCTAGGTATACCAGTCGACAACAGGAAATCAATGCCAGACCTTCAGCAAGTCTATAAGAAGTCCAGTCCAGAGCACCAGCGTCCCCTAGTCAAGCAAAGCACACGAATTCCTCTAGAACATAGAAAATCTATGCCTGAATTACAGTTAGATATGAATTCTTTGACTTTTAAAACCCCAAAACCCTCCGCAATTCCGCCCAAGCCTTTGAGAGCTAAAGATTGGGCTATATATGACCAACAAAGTTCTCAACCGGTTTCCAAACAATTAGGTGTTTTGCACAGACGTGACAAGTGGCACCATTCTAAATCAAATAGTGAGGGTAGGAATTACAACCAACATTGGCTTATTCAGGTAAAAATACTTTTGTACTATTTTAACAGTATAGTTCAAATGAAGTTTCCGGTTGAGTTTACCGAAAGTACAAGCTGATTATAGCGGCAAAGGTCAAACACGGAACAAAAAAATTCGTTATAGCAGTGTTGCCATGTTTTTATAATATAGGTGCTAAATGCTTCCAATATAAAAAGATAAAGCTTTAGAAAAGTACATTTTGTTTATATTATGTTATAAATCCTGCAATTTTTGATTTTTATAAAACAAGAATGAGTAAGTATTTGTTTCTTTTGAGATTAATTGCAGTTAATTATTAGAAATTTTTTTTTGGCAATTACCCTTTGATATATTAGGGAATAGATTTGGCAATCGTCAAATCAGCAGTTGCCAGATTGCAATAGATGTTTGCAATTAATCTCGAAAGAGACAAATATTTACACGTTATTGCTTCATATACATTAAAAATTGCCGAGTTCATAAAATAATATAATCAAAATGTACTTTTTAAAAGCTTTCTGTCTTTATATTTGAAGCATACAACATATGCATTATAAAAACATTCCAACACTGCCAAACCCAAATATTTTTGACTTTTGCGGCTATATTCAGCTTGTACTTTCGGTCAACTCAACCAAGTTTCCATCATAGATAAATAATATAATAGTAGAAATAGATAGGCAACTCAATGTATAAATTTCGTTCATTAGGCCCCTTGCGGCTGGGGTCAATACTAATCATCTTTTGGCGGCAAATGCGAATGAACACCCCTTACATACATACCCTTTAGCGCCTCTTGTGGGCTATTTCGTTACTAATTAAAATTTATTGGAAAATAAGGATATAAGATGCACAATTTTTTCTAGATATACGTATATTTATTTGTTGTTTAAGATAAAACAGTTATAAAATAATTACATAATATTTATCACACATATTTGCAGAAGTTAAATACTATTATTTTTTGCTTCCTTACAACTTACTATCATTCTTTTTGTAATTTTTCCATGATTTGTACACAACGAACAATACAATAATTCACCATGTTTAGTTTTGTTACTAGCACAACACAAAAATTCTTTGCTACAATAGGTAATTCAAAATAAACTTTAAAAATTAAGTAACCAAATTTAAATTAAAATTACTAAGAATAAATGCAAACGAAAGTTAAAGATAATAAAATAAAATTGAAAACTTGTAAACAAACGGAAGATCTGTCATTAATTTGGATTGACAGAATTGACATTGCTTCGTTTGATTTTTATTGTTTATGATTGGTTAAAGCCAATATTTAATCTATGGTTAAAGCCTTCGTGAGAGAGATAGGCTGTCATTTCTCTTTATTATCTCGCTGGGGTCAAAGTGATGGGGGAATGAACCAAGTCATTCATATAAGATTCCAGGCCATGGTTTCCATATTTAACCCCAATCGAATCAGAAACATATCTTGAACTTATTTATTGTAAATATTTGTGCTAGAGTGTTGTATTGATTATACATGCCGACAAAATTTGACCAGTATTCGGTTCCAGAGATCAGAATATAGTTTTCAGAAGATTTTTTGTGTGCCGAGTCCGAGTCTGAGTTCCAAATTGCCAAATAGCCCCTGGCTTCTAGATATCCTAAACTAAAAGTGCAAAACGCGGTGTTTGTCAGTTTTTGAGGTTATGTAGCATCGTAATATAATTTTTTCACCATCCTTAAGAGCGTAGGCGCAAAATTTCGGGCCAATGCTTTTTAAATGCATTCATTTTTTTCGAATCCTGAGAAAACTAATAACTATTTTTGAAAAATTTAAACGCAGAATGAAAAAATACATTATTACCGAGGGCCGAAAGTCCCTGAAAACTTCTATAATGTTTATTTTAATAAGTTACAGCGGTGAAAAAAAGAGAAAATTTAGTGTAATTTTTAAATATCTCATTCAAAAAAACCTTTTGTTTATTCTAAGGGACCTTCGGCCCTCGGTAATAATGTAATATTTCATTCTGCGTTTAAATTTTTTAAAAATGTTTGTTAGTTTTCTCAGGATTCGAAAAAAATTAATGCATTTAAAAAGCATTGACCCGAAATTTTACGCCTATGCTCTTAAGTAGATCAGAATAAACTTTTCACAAGGTTTTTTGTGCGCAGAGTCCGAATCTGAGCTCCAAATTGCAAAATTGGCTCTATTTTCTAAAATATCCCAAACTAAAAGTGCAAAAATAGCTATTCTAATGCCATCTACTAACAATTCGACAAAAATGTTCCTTATAAAAGGTACTTACTTTTTTATGAGGAATCCTAATCCGCAGTAAAAAAAATAGGGGGTCCTATTTGAGATTTCAAGTTGCCCCCTCCCTGTCCTAGGGGTATCTAAAGTTCACAGCCTCTTAGGCTATAAATATAGTAGATAATGTCATGAACTTTTCTAGATCTTATATCGCAACAAAAGTAATTTGTTTAAACATGAATTATTTTAATTATATTTATAGTCTATTATATTTCTAGGAAGCAGAACTGAGAAGGATATCTGATCAACAGAAAAATTTAGTAACTGCTAGACATCCAACAAGACAACGTAACCCAACTAGAATAACTAACGAAATGGCACAGCCGTCCGTACAAAGGTAGGGTGACTAACTTGACAACAGCATCTTTAAAAACAATTTTTGGCTTGTAGGTCTGAACCAATTTACAAGGACGATTACATACAGAACACATTCAGAAACCATCCTCAATCGGTAAATCACGCACTACCCACCGTGGCCTACTCACCACCAGCTATGCCTAAGGAGTCCCAGGATCGGATTTTGAGTGTTAGTGGAAAAAAGAAATGTTCATATTGTGGAAATGAACTAGGTTTGTCATTTTATAATTTTTTTAAAGTTCGGCGTAACACTTTTAAAAAATTGATACTTTTTCACAAGAACGGAGTTATTATGAAAAGAGAAATCATAGATGTCTGAATTCTCCAGCTAAATAACTGTCTAATGATGTGCCACACATGGTATATTACCTATTTAAAATTAACTATTTGTAATATTGAAAGAGAGGGGTGTGACAAATGACAGATGTCGGTAACAAATTCTTTCGAGGAACCTGCGTGAACAATTGAACGATATACTGAAACAACTTATAATTGATTATTTTGAAAAAAAATATATATATTTATGAGCGTAACATGATAGACTATCACTAGACTAGGATGCATAACATTAATATAAAAAAAGAACCTAGGTTGTACAAAACAAGCATTTATGAACATATATGCTATATTTTAATAAAACAACGTGTTAAATCCCCATCGCGTCGGTTGAAACGTTGTTTTAGAAATATTAATAACAAATTACTTAACATGTTTTATATGACGTACATACATATCAAAATAATATTTATTCACGATTTCAAGATTTTGTTTGTTGTATAGTTTCATACTGTAGTGGAATATATTCAACAATATTTAATAAATTGGCATGTTTTTCTTTTTTCATTGGTACTGGCCGTTCATAGACTTCTGTAAGTTCAGTAAGAGTGACTTCAGTTATAGGCGTTTTAGTTGACTTTAAAGAATAAGATGACCATGGTTGAATAGTATTGTGGGATTTTCTTAACCGTATAGTATTTGGATCATCTGAACTAATTTGTATCCACACTGACTGAGTTATTTTGCACTTTGGATCTTTCCATACTACATTTTCTGCGTTGATAAACTTTTAAAAATATGTTTGATGCATGTAGATAACTTTAAATGAGTTTTTAATTCTTGTATTTGCAATTACATCTGTCCACTAAAACGGGATATAAACCGATTAAAGTTTTTTGTTGCGTTCTATGAGGGCAAAGTTTCCATCACAGGTCAGAAAGATGTGCCCACTAGTTAGAAACTTTTGCTCAATTTGGGTGTAGTATTTTTCTCAACAGTAGTAGTCGAAGTAATGTTATGACTTTCCAATTGTTATTTTGGATGATAAATCTATCTGACCAAATAACAAGTTTTTTTTTGGCCTGGATCAAGACGATTGAAGATTTCAGTTATATAAAGTAGCAATGCTGATGCTATCTCAATGGAGCCTCGATGCTCCATTACTTCGTTCCACAACATCATTGTAGCAGTATTACTCTCCATATTATGAACAGCGTAGTTATACGAAGAAAGTTGTCGCTGGTAGAAGATTGATGAGTGAATTAGATTATGGCAGAAAATAACTTGTTGCAAATCAGTACAGAAAACGACATAATTAGCATTTACTTTTGCAATTTCAGTATCTTGTCTTAATGTTTTATAACCTGCTTCCGCTCGCATATGATGAATTTTACTGTCAATTTCTATTTATTTCACATTCACCGCTAGCAGAAGAAAGTTTGAAAGCTTGTCACAATATGAACAAGTATCTGATCTGAGAAGTCCAAAACGCAAGTTGAATTTACTTTTAAAAATGTCGTAGTATGTTCGTACAGATATTTTTGTATTAGGGTACATTTTTGAGATGCTTAAATCAGCTGGAAGGCAATTTTTAGAAAAAGAATTTCTGCTATAATGATTTTCTTGCTGCAGAAATTACCTAATATATTCGCATATTGGCTCTGTATCTGTTATCATGAGTTTTTTGGGACGATTAGTATGTTTGTCACGTTGATCATTTAGATTTACTTCAGCTTTCATTCTATCAACAAGGTACTAGAGTCCTCTAGCGGTTATTGGAAGTATATAACATACCGTTGCTTTACATACCCTGACGTTTTCTACTGTATATGTCACTGTACACTGACGACGAGATTTGCTTCCCCAACCCTTCTTCTTTTTGGTTCTTGCAGCGAAAGATACCTGACGGAATTGTTTAAAGCAAAGGAAAATAATAATCAACAGAATAACGTACCTAAATTGAGACATGAAATAGAAATCACCAGGACCAGACGGAATAACCAACGAGCTTCTAAAATACGGAGGAGAAAGTATAACCCTAGAGGTGACAAAACTTAAACAAAAACTAATATTGCACTGCAAGATACCAGACGCATGGAGAAACAGCATAATGATACCAATGTTCAAGAAAGGAGATAAAGAAAACCCCAACAATTATAGAGGTATAAATCTACTGAACACCGCACTTAATCTTACCACAAAAGTCCTAACCAACAAAATCAATAAACTAACAACTTTCTCAGATGAACAACAAGGATTCAGGTCCGGAATATCCTACGTAGACGCCGTATTTGTACTAAAACAAATCACAGAAAAGGCCATCGAGTACAATAAACCAGCATATTTATGTTTTATTCTTATCTTTGCTAGTACTAGTTTGTGTTCACTCCCTGCAGGAATGCAGGGAGTGAACAAGCAGGAAGCAAGGTTTAGATATCTGGGAATAGATGTATGTACTATCGACGGTTTGTACGTTCTTATTCCACTTCATTATCACCTCTTACTGACCTTCTTAAGAATAGGGTAAAAGGTACCGGATCTAGCTTTCTGACTGTTGTATTATTTTCTTGTAATTTACGACGAATGTGACCTACGTCGTTATCATTCCAACATCTGGGTTCACGTCTCCTCGGCATCATGTTACGAACTACTTTCCGTACGATTTCCTCCACACGTTTATCATTTTATTAATAGAACTAGTTACGGAAATGTTGAAGAAGTACGACAACAAAGCTTAAAAGCAAGTAAAGCGGCGAGTTCTCTTAATGACACAATCTGGAAGAACAAACACCTAAGACAAGACACAAAAACAAGAATCTATAAAGCAACAATTAGACCTATATTAACATACACGGCGGAGACAAGACCTGACACATCTAAAACGAGACGACTGCTAGAAACAACAGAAATGAAAGTACTCTGAAGAATATTAGGGAGAAGTCTATCGGATAGGGAGAGAAGCGAAAACATACGAAGAGCATGCAATATAGAAGACATAAATGGATGGGTGACAAAATGAAACAGGAGTGGAACGAACATATCAGTAGAATGGCAGAGGATAGAATAGTACGAATAGCACGAGATAAGTCACTAAATGGACGAAGAAGTATTGGCAGACCAAGAAAAAGATGTTGCGACAATTTAAACAATTTAGGAGGCTAGTATTTAAGAAGAAACAGGCTTTAAAGCCTACATACTAGAAGGAAGAAGAAGAAGAAGAAGAAGCAGCGAAAAACACTTTTCTTTGATTTGATTGGCCATTGTAACTCATTTCTTTAAACGTTTTGGATAGTTTTGCGTGATTGCCCACTAATAACCCGTAGCAGACTGCTTACATTTACAAATACACACCTAAAATAAATATTGTTTTAAAACATAAAACTAGTTTAGAACTTACTTCATCTGGGCAACTTCGGGTTTCTTTGGGTACTTGTCTAGACTAGAGGTGCGAATCACCAGCATCTATGCGACGTTTTCTAATATTCTGCTTCCACTTATCAATGTTAAGCTTTCGTGTTTTCTCTCTGTTAACTTGGGTAATCGCTGACTTGGTTATACTAACATCCATTTTAGCTCGAAATGACAAGTTGAAGATTGACTACTTTTCAAACTACCAAAACAATCACGAAAAGTGTCATAATATTTCCCACAGTCAGCAGTACATTATTTTGCACATATAGAACGTTGTTTCATGGAAAACCCACATATTAAAAAAGAAAGTATTGGCGGTTACAACGTTGTTTCAGCATAGCATTCAATTATAAAACGAATCTTGAATATGTTGCCTGTATGAGTCCATTTCAAATAGGTAAAAAGAAATAAGAATAAGACTTACTCACAATCAATTTATTCTACCACCAACGACCTGTTAAGCATACTATAATTTGCTATGCATCTTCAGGTCTTCAGTATGCTATTGTGGCTTAAGATCATTAGTTTAGTTTGTTTGAGTAATAAAGGGACGTAATATAAAAACTAATTCTTAATTAATGTCATACTTGTGCAAATATTCAGCAGATGAAGTGTATATGTCATCTTTGCGTTTTGTAATCGAATTAATAGCTGATTAGGGAAAGTTCCTGCAGATATTCAGGACAGGTACGAATAAGGCATAGCCAAATAAGTACCCGCGGATCAACTGAGGACATGGCATTAGGCAGCAGTAATGTCATTACTGGATTAAGGCTTTGGGAAAGTAAAAAAAAAATCTGTATGGTTAATTCTAGATACTCACAGGAGCCACTCGCAGTATGAGTCAAACGGCTGTTACACTGCGATGGGGAAGGCAACGGGAAACCATCCCATAAATAGTTCCTAGTTCATTCATCATGGTTAATGTAAACTAATTTGGAGATGGTACTGATCATGGACTTCGGATACCAAGATCCGGCAGGGGAGGAAGAACAAGAAAATGTAAGGCTTCCCAGGTCGTCAACCCACTAAATCCTTACCAATATTTAAACACTAATAGAGAAAAAGTGTGCACTTGGAACGTTCAAAAAATTTGTACTTGGAATGTTCGAAGTATGTTTGAAGTGGAAAAGATACACACAATTCAAGAAATGAAAAAACTAAATATCGGTGTGTATAGCGGTATAGCCTTGACGATCGCCAACATAAGGACCGGATAAGGCACTGAAGGAGAAGAATTGAATTAATAATAATGGCTCCTTGATTTAAACGGTTTTACTACGGTAATTTATTATGTATGTCGCTTTATAATTATTAATTTAACGTAGTATTATTTTTAAATTTCTTTTTTTGTTGTTTTAGGAAGAGGCGCTGCCATGATAGTCGAGAGCCTGGGTCTTTTCTATCACATGGACTGCTTTAAGTGCTGTGTGTGCCACGTTAAATTAGGCGACGGCATGATGGGAACTGACGTAAAAGTTCGCAATCAAAAGTTACACTGCCACAACTGTTACTCCAGCGATGATGGTGTCAAATTCAGTTGTGTTTAATGTATATAATTAAAGATTTTTGTTATATGTATAATTTATATACGGTAATTTGTTTTGTATATTAGTCATATCGGTTGAATTGTAATTAAAATTTATATAGTTAAATCACTTAATGTTGAAAAGACTTTGATAGTATTATGGTCATTTGCAGACATGGAGGTTTTATAAAAATTATTTATAAATATATTGTTAATATTATATATTAATGTGTAAATACCTGGAGCGTACATTTGAAAATTTGTCATTTTGATGACCAGCAGTGCCAAAACAATTTTGTCTTCATAAATTTGATTGTTGACTGTATTTTATTATAAAGTTTCGAGATATAAAATACCTTTTAAGCAAAATGACCTTAAAACTGTCATCCATTGGAACTTGCACAGGTGCCAAATAAAACATAACGCACGCCGCCCTATGGAAATGCATCATTTATTTTTATTTCTTCACTCAAATAAAGTTACTTATTGTGTTTAGAACCATGTTTGTAAGGATGGGTATATTTTTTATTTTATTATTAATTTGGCTACGAAATTTCAAAAAATCATTCATTTTGACGGTTGAATCGCAATTTGAGTGTATAAAACATGTCATTCCTGTTTGTTAATTTAACTTAATATATATTAGTAAACTTCTTCTAAACCGGCACGCTTGATAATCCGGGTTGTAAAGGCTAATGTGAAAAATGAGTTGCGAACCAAAATCGTGACAATGCCACATTGCACAAGTTGAATGTAGCACTTTTATTTATGTTCTGTAAAATATAAAACTAACGAATTAAGTAGACGTAATTGAGAACGCATTGAAGAGAATTAAATGTTTGCAGCAATGACTGATTTCATTTCATTCATTTTAACGTCATCAAATGAGTGCGTCAGGTTTACTATATTTGGAACTCAGTCTACAAGAAAGCGTGAGTCACTAATGATCAACAATTTTCTTTTTTTAATTTATAGTGACAGGCAAGTAGGCCAAATGAAAATCATCTAATATAGCTTCGTGAATCTATAAACTTAATATGTATGTACATAATATAAACTGGGAATACTTGATAATCAGGCGAGCTTCTAGACTCAAACGTGTCGCATTAAACGAAGTTTTCTATGTATAGTGTAAAATCCACTATTTTCCACATTTTTTTTTTCTTTTTAAACATCTTAACCACAATTTACGCACCTAAAACTTTTTTGAAAACTCTGACTTATTGCATTTTCATTGTGTTCATTACATAATTCTCTTAATATGTCTGTCCTTATTGCTACTAAATTATGATATAATACATCAGTGTTGTGGAATAATAGTGTAATTGTTTTGCAAAATTTGTAACATTGCGTTTTTGGACTATTTTTAGATGTATTTTATTCGATTTTTGTATAATACACTGATTAGTCGAATTTTTGTGCAATTACAAAAACTTCACGAGCAGCACTTATACAAATCATGGATAATCATGATTATACAAGTATCTATAGAAGTTCTTTCCCACCGCTTATTTTACCTATTTTAATTAGTTGAACATGGTTAGTTTGCAGTTAATTTTGGCTTAATGGATTTTATTTATGGGTGGGTTAACTGCTAAATTGTATATTTGATGTATTCTCAAGAAAAAAGTCACCATGGTGGGATTTTATATTTGTAAATGCATTAAAATTGTTGATCTAATCAGCAAGTGAAAAGAAATTGACAATAATTTTTGATTTTTTTATTTAAAATCCGTAAGGAAGTGATAATTTCGGACACTTGAGAATTTGTTTGGTGAATATATTTAATAGTTTCATTATCGTTGATTTACATAGCTCTAAGAACATACCAAATTATTACAATATAAGAAGTCTTACTGACATACTTTTTACATATATTATATAAATCTATGTATAAAATATTAACTTCAATAAAGGAATTTCTTATTAACCAGGTTTAGACTCTATGTTCATTATTAACTCCCCTTTTTTTTATTTATTTTAATAAATTAAGTGAATTTTAGAAAAAAAAAACGAAGCAAAAGCTATCTTGGAAATGAATAAACTTAAAATTATGAAATTGTGGAATATCAAATGATGAGAGGTATCAGACAACACCCACTATCAACAATTTGACGGCGAGAATATTTGGCAGTTTGCGTGACGTTCCGTGTATAATTTCGTAACGTTGTTAGAACAAAGTGGGGCATGGGAAAAAAAATTCCAGCGTAGTTCAGACATAACTGGCTGATACCTCCATAGCAGCAAAAGAGATAACCCATAAAGGTATAGCTGGGAAAATTGTAATAATCTGCACCGATAGCAGACAAGCGTTACTAACCTTGAATAGACCACGTGTCACATCAGGGTTACTAATGGAGTGTCACGAGTCACTAATTCAAGCTTCGGATGGTAATAACATCATCCTGAGGTGGGTTAAAGGACACAATAGTAATAAAGGCAACCGCATTGCTGACCAATTAGCTAGGAAGGTAGCAGGCCTAAGACTCTTAGAACTTGGGGATGTTTTTGGTTGGCGAAAAATCGCGGAAATTGTCAAATGTAATTCCCACACGCAAACCGTAAAAGATGGGAAGAAGGGCAAGGATGTAGACTTGCCAAGGTATTATTAAGTAACCTTGAAAAGTCAGCATCAAAGAAATACTTGAAAATGACCAGGAAAAACCTACACTTGACAGTTGGTTTTTTAACTGGTCATTGTCAACTATTGGAGCTAGTAGACACACGCAGGAAGTGTGAACGAGAAGACGAAACTATATTCTATGTGAATGCTCGGAGTTATCGTTAATATGAGAATATGCGTTCGGCGAGCACTGGCCCACACCTGCCCACATAAGGGAGCTGGTCACTGGTGAATTGTCCACCTTCCTAGGAATGGCAGGATGAACAATGAGCTAATGACGATAGCTCCCAATAGTTTTTTAATTATTCTTTAGTCCGACCTCCAAGGAAGCGTGATATAATTTTTCAAACATTATTATTGCATCATCCATACGATCGGCTATAAGGACGATATCATCTGCAAATCTCAAATGACTGAGCTTCTCTCCATTTATGTTGATATGATACTATGCTCATTCAGATATGACTTACAAGTATGTTCTAAATGCGTTGTGAATAGCTTTGGAGGGACAGTGTCTCCTTACCGTACTCCGCGCTGTATACAGAATTTATTATTTTTTTGTTCAGCCCTACGCTAGCTGAGAAATCTTGGTAGATATATTTGGTTATGTCAATGTAGCGATGGCATATTCGGCATTCTGTCAATGTTTTTAACATTTTCTGATGGCTATGCTATCGAATGCTTTCTCGTATACGACAAATATTAGTGCCAATGGTTTGTATTAGTGTAGTAGTGTTCATATCTATACCCAATTACAAACTTTTTGTTTTGTATGATTAATATCTGGTGTAGAGCCGAAAATTAAAGCAAAATATTTGGTTTTTTAACAATGCGTGTTTTGACAATCTCATTACTCTTAGATTGGGTTAAAATATTTGTTACCTGTCTGATCCTAAATATTGTGGAATATAGGATGTTTTAACTTTATATTTACTGTCATTATTAAGGTGTTCTTAATCAGCTGACACCAGTATCGCTGATAAGCAAAAAATCCTTTACCTACTTATTGCTGCCTCTGCTACGAATTTTTCGAATCAAATGAGGACTTCGTAAATTTGTGATAAGAGACAATAGTGGACCGAGACATTTTGCACTACAATCTAATTCTTTGAACTGTTCCATTGGAAAAATAGAATTGGATATTTTAAAATTGAGCATTGGAAAGTTTTTTTATTTTGAGAAATGCTTGATTGATAAAATTAGAAGCGGCATATAACGTTTGTTCTTTCGATTCTTATAATTTATTATAACGTGATTAAACAAAATTAAGAATTTTAGACAGGTAGTCGTCAAACACCAAAACAAAGATAATGGTTATCGATTAGGTAGTAAGAGAAATAATCCATCACCAGACATGAGAATATGAGAGCAGTACATAGAAACTCTGAACAAGTTTAGATACCTGGGTTCTTGACAACGTTAAAAAGACTGAAAATACATTCCTAAGACTTAAAGGTACATCTGCGCAAACCAGAAGCTACCTCAGCAGTTCACGCTCAAGCTTTTAATCGGCCACAAGTCCCAAAGTTTTATCAGTTATACGGACGCTTGCTAGAATGTGTCGGTTATATCTTCCTCTTCACTTCTACGGCCTTCTATTTTTCCTTTAAGAAACAGTTGTAGTATTAGTATTCTATATCGATTTTCTCTCTCTATATATCCCAGATAAGACTTTTCCAGTAACAGTCTTTAGCAATTCTCTATCTTTGTTAACCCTCCTTAGAACTTCCTCATTAGATTTTCTTGCTTCAACACCACTGTTATTTGTTGTGTTAATGCTGATGAAACTTTCATCCCGCCCATGATGATATTCCCTAGAAGAAAAAAAACATAAAAAACGAACTAAATAAAGCTCCTCCTGGCATTTTAGGTGTAGCTCAACTATCAAGCTGGATAACTACCGAAATATTTATGAAATGGATAAAGTAATTCGAAAGTTTTGTCAGGCAAATCCTGGACGTGCTGTTAGGCACCTTCATCGCCGGCTTGTTCAACGAAGCATATAGCAAGGCAGCTATGTACAAAATGCATGTCACGTATTTAAAAGCACTGGCATCTGGTCGCTTAACACTGATACTTACGGATTATATGTGCGAGCCCGCTGAATCCACAAGCATACCGCTGGAAAACAATAATTTCAATGAACAGCGGAACAGCCTCCTCAGTCTGCAACAGTAATGAGCTCTGTCGAGTCTAAACAGGTTTTGAAATAACCTTCAAAACAATCGGACCATTCAGTTCTTTTGTGAAAAAGATCCTTTTTAGAAGATTTTCTTTTGGGATGTTTCATAAAAAAGCAAAAATTGTCAATGATACCCTATCAAATTTTATTTTATAGCTATGCAAAAATTTGTTTCTAAATCAATAAAATCCTTTCTCATCGAAATACAACTATAAATTCCAATAGCTAGCACAACTTGAATCTACAAAATCTAGTATCAGGATAACAGAAACACGCGAAGATAACCCAGCTCTGTGTCCGTGTGCAATTCAGCAATTTTCATTTCTATCTACAAAATATAGCAACAGGATAACAGAAACGCGCAGAGGTCGTTCGATTCTCTGTCCTCTGTTCACGTCACTTTACTTTGTACACGCCCACATAATGGCGTCTTGACAAAATTCTAAATATTAACATTTTCAAGAATAATTTAAAATTGAAAATATTTTATGTAAAAGTATTGGTATTTTCTAGTAACTATAATATAATTATAATGTTATAAATATATTTTAAACAGTTTATTTGTATTTTATTTCAATATTAAATTAATTTTTGTATTAACTACTATCGCCACCTGTCATCAAAGGTTCAAAGTTTTGCTGGAAGTGTCTCGATACTCAGTTAACGTTCTGTAATATGCTGAAGAAACTAAACTGCAAAAAAGAAAACTGCAATCGGCCGGTAAAGCGGCGTAAACTGACATTTTTCGTCGCAGTGTTGCAAATCTTACAAAATATTTGTAGTTTGTAACCAAAACTGTGTATTATCAATTTTATTAGAATCAGAAATGATAAAAGTCCAATATAATAAATATTATTGGTGTATTTTTGTCTATATATATAATTTTTTAGTAAATAACTACTGGCTAAAATTAATTTGTTAGCGAAGTTTAATGAGCACCCGGCTATCAGAAGTAAACAACGTAGTATACTTGTCAACAATGCAAAAGGAATATACCGAAGTACCGAAAACTATAAAAATATATCCCGCAAATGGACGTAGTTAAGCAGAAAACGTCCAACCCAAAAAAAGTGATTGTTGGGAAATTGAGTTTAAAAGATTTAGTGTGCCCTAGCTAAACTATGCATAATTTATTCGCCTGGCAATGATTTTTAAGATAATGATATTCATCTCGTAGGCACCTCGTTTGTAATTTCTTTTAAATGTAAGTTTCAATGAAGTTATTTTGAAAATTTTAGGTTGGACGTTTTTAACAAAAAACAAAAATCCGAAAAAAATTTCGATAAAACATACTTATGTGGGTTGGAATCTTTCAGATAAATAAATAATGTCATATTTTTATAAAAATTTTAATGATCCAAAGAAACAAAATTACAATGATTTTCTTATGTAAATGTAAATTTAAAAAAAGTTTTAATTATTGTGGGTATCTACCTCAAAATCTAGAACTGGAACATTAAATCCATCAACGTCTTCGACTACAATTAGCACTTGTAAAATTTCATAAAACGGTTTAGCGTCTGAAGGAATTAGATGTAAATAGCTTTTAATATCGTTAATTTTATCCTCTGACAGGGGTTTACCATTGGGCCAGAGTTGCATAAGCAGCGCCGAAAAGCTCTCTGTATTTAATCGTCCTCGTCGCTCAATATCCAAACATACACTTTCATCGCCAAAATAACTAGGTTTCATAAAGATGTGGTAAGGATTTTCTTTTGTTAATATAATTTGTTTTGTCTCCAACCAATTTATTTTTCTTTATTGGTGCCAACTTTTCTGTTTATTGTGGCCTTCTCGAGCTGGTGGGTACTCAAAAACCATTCCTTTTTCATTTGTGTAGCTGTTATTGGAGACTTTTTACGACATGAATTTATTATATTTATATAGTCTAAAGGTGTATATATTCGTTCTTGACGTTTGAGTTGACATTCTATATCCCCAAAATCTTTATCATTTGGTAGAAAACTATGGCCGGAAATCAGGAATTTAAATGTTATAGTTTTTATATTATGGCTGGTTTGAAGAAGACTGGCCATGAGGAGTGTTTATTTTAATATTACGGTTCTGGCCTCCACAAGAATCAGACCACAATATAAGATGTTCAACAGTACTTTCTATGTTTTCTAAATATTTTACAATACAGGAACCAACCTCCTGAGCTCCTCTTCCAGCAGTTCCTTCAAGCCATACATAGGAATAACTCTTATTACGTTTGCCTGAAAATACACCGAGATTATACAAGCAAACTTGCCTCTTATAATATATTACATTGGTTGGAATTTTGGGTAAAGGTAGAGTTTTTTGAAGATCGTATGTTAAACACTCTACATTATCCTCATCTTTAGCTCGTTTTAAATCTGCCTTTAATGTTTCTCGTGATTTTTTGGGCCAAATCCTGATGAGTGTCGAGTTCAATTTGTAAAAGTTGCTTTTTATGATCATCCGTTTCATTTTCTAGTTTTATTTTAAATGAATCACATACCTGGCATGTGTCCTTCTTGGGAACATTAAATCTCAAATTAAATTTTTCGTAAAAAATCCTCTTATAAATACCAAATTTCACAGGTTTTGAACTTCAGATTTGTATAGATCATAAATCTTTAATAATGAGAGATGTGCCGGTAAAAATAATGCAGACGTGTTTTCACGACAGTAGTTGCGATATGTACTTAGGCAGTTTATTGATCTGGTTGATTATTTCCTGAATTTTATTTTCAGGGACTTGTTTAAACCACCTTGTTTTCTACCTCTTTGATCAAGAATTGGAGCACGATTGTTTACCTTTCTCAGAGCTGTTGTTACTCTTGACGGAGTTATTCTAAGACTATTGATAAACATTTGCCTACAAATACGCTGATTAAGTAAGGAATATTGTCTGGAATACAGACGTCTTTCAGTGTTTCTTCCATACATTCTTTTTTTCGGCATTTCGTGGATATTATTGGCAATAAAGATAGTTTGGGCATTATAAGACCCAAGACTCCAAAAACGATCAAATTCTTGTTTTCGTGACTCTGTAGAAATCAACTCAGAACATTTCATCGGGCAGTTACAATTGTAGTCATATTGAAATTCTTTAGCAGCTTTCAATTTTCCTTTGTAGTCAATGTAAGATTCATTTTTGTTCCTATTAATCTTTGATGTTGCTCGCGTCATTGCAAATTTCTTTTTTCTACCCTTCTTTGGACGACCTGATGTACTGGCTAAAAATGGATTATCATCACAACTTTCATTGTTATCGGAACTCTCTTCATGTGACGATGGTATAAACATATCAGAGGAACCGCTACTAAAGACATCACTTATTGACATATTCTGTAAGAATAAAAAGGTAGGTATTATTAGATAATATTTTAAATAAAAATTTCAAAAAATTATAGAAAGCGTCTATTTTAATTAAAGAAGTTAACTTTTAATCAATTACCAGGTACCAAAAAATAAAACAAATTCAATTCATTCAAATTAATCTTTTTCATAAAGATTTACTATAGGTACTCATCGAAAAATAATTTTCATATGCTTTACATTATTGTATAATTACTTTAATCAATAATAATTGATGATCATAATAATAGGTATCAATTTAACATTGGTATAATAAGATTAATACATATGTGTTTACAAAATTGTGTGTACCTAAGGAAGTTGTATTTTTTCTTTTAGATTGTAACAATAGGTACATCAAAGTTTAGTTTTCATTAAATAGAAATAATATAGCGAATAGCATTATAAAGCATTTTACTAAACAGTATAGGTACAAAGATTTAATACTTACATCATAATCATCAACAGAATCTATGGTAGAAGCTGATTCAAAACATCCAGTTTTCTCGTTTAAAACCATTCTTTCACGAATACGACTATTGGATGACGATGGTTCGCTGTGACGGTAGAATTCTGTCACATTGGTATCATCCATATTCTACAATATATTTAAATTATGTAATGATGTATAAAATGCATTTATTTTAAAAATTTAGTAAACAACATAAACTTTTAGAAGCCGTGTCTTATAAACTGATTATTTTTTCGTGATTTTCGGCCAGATTAAAGAAATACCACAAAACTCTATTTTCTTCTATTTTCTTATTTTTTTTTTTAAGATTTAGTAACAAAATAAATTGAAACGTCGTAAAAAAAAAGAGAGTTTTTGTGTTATTTCTTCAATCTGGCCGAAAACCACGAAAAAATAATCAGTAAACAACATATAGTTATTTTTTAATAAAAAATTTCCGACTTACCTCAACATTGGTAATATTTGAATCAAATTCCACGCTAGACATTACACTATTTGTTTGGTTTTCCATAAGTTTTGCTAGCTCACACATGTATTTGCTTCTTTTCGACATAATTATTATTAAATAAGTATTTTTAAACCCGAACAGTCAGAAAAATCAGACACAACTGAATAAAAAGAAATGTTTATCAATACATAGGCACATTTACTTAAAACTAAAGGAAAGTGATTACTATGCTTAAGATGAGTACCTATAATAAATTAATTTTATCGACCAAGTTCCAGGGTTTATACGCACAAGGCACGTTTTAAACATTAATAGGGCACATTCCCGTAATAAAATTTTATTATCGACCGAAATCGAAGATTCAAACTACTTTTAACATATTAATGAAATAGTAAACGTAAAATGATACCAAGTGGTTTGGACGATTTCTGATTATACTCTTATTTTTAACAAGTATAACCGAAATTTATAAGTAGAAAACATCCAATTCACTTGGATGTTTTTAACACAAAAAAATGCACAGTAGTTTTGTTATCGCATGGAGCGTTAAAGTGATCCAACCCACTTAGCCTGTTTTAACCACTCTTTTAACACGATTACTTAGATCGACATACATTTTTTAGAAAAAATTCAACCCACTTGGATTTTTTATTATCAATGAAAATCTCAGTTAACCTAGTTTGTGGGTTAGAACTTTGACGATTATTAAAAGAGTATGTAATGTTTTCACTTGGACGGTTTCTGCATATTATAAAGCAAGAAATTATATGCTCGCTGGTGTAAAGAACTCATTTTTAACAATTTGTGGGTTGGACGTTTTTCTGCTTAACTACGTCCAAATATCCAAAAGATCCAACAAACATCAACAGCAAGCACAAACTTGAATCTACAAAATCTAGTATCAGGATAACAGAAACACGCGAAGATAGCCCAGCTCTGTTTCCGTGTGCCACCAATTTAACAACATTCAGCAATTTTCATTTCTATCTACAAAATATAGCAACAGGATAACAGAAACGCGCAGAGGTCGTTCGATTCTCTGGTCACGTCACTTTACTTTGTACACGCCCACATAATGGTGTCTTGACAAAATTCTAAATATTGACATTTTCAAAATATTTAAAATTGGAAGTATTTAATGTAAAAGTATTGGTATTTTCTAGTAACTATAATATAATTTTAACGTTATAAATATATTTCAAACAGTTTATTTGTATTTTATTTCAATATTAAATTAATTTTTGTATTAACTACTATCGCCACCTGTCATCAAAGGTTCAAAGTTTTGCTGAAAGTGTCTCGATACTCAGTTAACGTTCTGTAATATGCTGAACAAACTAAACTGCAAAAAAGAAAACTGCAATGGGCCGGTAAAGCAGCGGAGACTGACATTTATCGTCGTAGTGTTGCCAATCTTACAAAGTATTTGTAGTTTGTAGCCAAAACTGTGTATTATGAATTTTATTAGAATCAGAAATGATAAAAGTCCAATATAATAAATATTTTTAGTGTATTTTGCCTATTTATATAACTTTTTAGTAAATAACTACTGGCTAAAATTAATTTGTTAGAGAAGTTTAATGCGCAGCCGGCTGTCAGGAGTAAACAACGTAGTATACTTCTCATCAATGCAAAAGGAATATATAAAGAAACTTTGTTAATATCTTAGAAGGTGGCGTTAGTAGCAAACACAACAATTTATTGAATTATTTTAAAAAACAAATTGTTTACGTTATTATCAACAACATTATTATTAAACTAATATTTTTATATAAAACACTTTGTATTTTCGTCGATCGGATAGCCAAGCGGGCTGGGCGGCTGGCTTCTCCTTGGCTTCAATGAGAGAAATGTCAGTTCAATTCCCAGCTTGGTGTACAGAAAACAAAAAGGCTAACGCAGCAGATTAAAATTCTAAATGAATCTGCGGCTTAGTCTAGAATATGCTGGTATCTGATCGGCCTATGGTGGAGCAGTACGGCAAGAGATAAGGGCTTGCGGCCCGGTGATACTCCTCCATAGATCCCTACCGAAAGGGCGTGTGCCGCCTAAATACCTGATATATATATATATATATATATATATATATATATATATATATATATATATATAATATATATATATATATATATATATATATATATATATATATATATATATATATACTTTATATTTTCTAAAAATTTGAATACTTAGTTATGGTGGGCGTGTATAAAGTATAGTGATTTACTTACGCTTCAGACCAAAAGTAAATAGGACCATCACTTCTTCTTAAAGTACCCTCTGCTCAATGAAGATTGACTACTACAATTGCAAACTCTTCTCTATCTTCAGCTGTTCAAAATTTAGCCTTGTCCATTGTTGGATGTTTCTAAGCCACGACAGTCTTTTCCTTCCTAGTCCGCTCTTTCCTTTCACCATTAGTTGAGCATATTGTTACTTATTATTTCTCAGTATTTGGCCTAGGTATAATGTTTTTCTAATTCTCACTGCGATAAAAATTGTTCGCCCTTGCCTAATGTATAAAAAGGTGGTCAAATATCGACCACCCAACATAAATAATTCATAAAATAAATACGCAACAACAAAAGACATATTATATATTGATGTGTATACATTGAACGATATTCAAAGAAGGGAAATAAGCACGACTATACCTCTAAAAGCCCTTTATTTAGAAAAAAAAATATATAAAAAGTTGGTTCGATATTACCCGACCACTAATGGGAAATATCGACCACGACTGGGGAAATATATGACTGGAGAAATATCGACAACGACTGGAGAAATATCGACCGAAATTTAAAAAAATTAATGAATAAATGAAGTTTAAAAAATTAATGAGCGTTTTTCTGACAGTGGTAGATACTTTCTTTTATCAAAAGATTTGATAATTTAATTACATAATTACCTAGCATCTTTCCTGTTTTTCATACTAAAGCTTTTTTTTTACTGGAAAACGATTTCATAGACGATCTTGCAGGGTACCATATGGAATCGAGTAGGGACTAGCTGCTTTTCTAATTGAACATGATTTTTGGTTAACCATATTAATGCTCGGTTAATCCCCTTCTGTCCAGGAAGAACGGGCTGTTTTTCGTAGGGTAGACTGGGTACGGTTGTAACAATTTTCCTTTTAATGGTTTACAGCACAGCTATTAGAGCTGTACAAGGCATAGTCGTTTGTCTTTAAATTAATGTCAAAACCAGCAGCTCAAGTAAATCAGTTTGGACGGTATAATTATGTCATTTAGTTAACGTGTGTGCGATTGTTACAACCGATCCCATACCGGGGGTGGTTGTAACATGAATAGGGGACATTTGTAACATGTAAAAATAATACATAAATCACGCATATAAAATCATTTTATTATTTTTAATCAGATTTATTAATCAAAAATACCAAACAAAATCTGAGTTTAAACAAATTATATATTTAATCAGACTCATCGCAGTTGTGGTATATAATATCTACTGCCATCAGTACAGGCTACGTGAGACCATTGTTTGCAGCTATCTTGGCACTGAATCCCACTGTCTCCAGACCGACAAGCAAATACGACAATAATATTCTTCTTCTGATGATGATTCTGGCGGTGTATTAGTCTTCATTTTCTTCGCTTTTCCTCTCCCGTTATCTTTACTGTAGATGATTCGAGTACTTTTTCTATGGTTGTCTATTTTTCTACCGTTTCTGTCGCTCTTTATACTCCTTTCTAGCAGCTTCTTTTTCAGGAGTATCTGTGTAGATAGAGTTTTTGGTTTTTCGACATCTGTTTCCTAGGTGGAGTTTTAGGGTAAGACCGTAAAGTCTGAGGCGGGAACACAGACTGCTTGCTGGTAGACGTTCTGATTGCTGACGCAAAACAGCATCACGAGGAGAGATATCCGATTCCAGATTCATTGTATCAGCTTGCAATTCTTGGCTAGGTTCTGAGGTGTTTCTCTAGGCGGTGTTTTTGTTGCTTGGAACTTGCGATTTTAAGTAGTGTAAGTATAAACATTTAATGGTCAATGAATGTTTAATTTTTAGGATTAGCTGGGCATACTACGATATTTGAACCACTTTTAGTAAATGGCTGCGACACAGCCTATTTAGTTGATGCTCTTAGGTCCGAAAACGATTTGAAAATTTGTAATCGATTTGGATATTTCATGAACATTGTAAGTTTTTTTAAACTATGGTATAGCGCCCACTGGGAGTTTTCCCTTTAAAATATAAGTTACTCCGGTGCTGACACATCGTCAGATCATATTCCAGTTGCTGATAAATTAAGGTTTAGATTTAAAAAGGTTACAAAGAAAAAAGGTGAGGTAACAAAAGAGACAGTCGTCCAGATTGTTTCAGAACAGCTAGGTAACATGGAGCAAACATATATTCCAGAAGAATCACTCCAGAACATATGTGAAACCTTTAACAATATCAGAGAAGAATATTTAATAGAAAAGAAAGAGAAAAGGAAAAGTTGGATGAATGACAATATATTGCAACTCATGGAAGAAAGACGAAAATCAAAGGGCAATCAAAGAATGTACAAAAAAATACGAAAGGCCAAAGAAAATTGGATAAAATCACAGTGTGCAGAGAGGAGTTGTTGGAAAAAAACACGATACATTTAATATGTATAAAAAATCAAGAAAGTTATCGGCCGATACAGCTGAAAGACTTCAATTACTAACAGATTGAGTGGTCCGTGTAAGCAAGTCTTGTAAAAACGCATATTCTTAGTGTCAGTAAAAATCAGTTCAACAGAACGAATCCCTTATCTCCGATGTAACTTAAATAAGGTTTGGGAACTCTCGCAATATATTATAAACTGTAGAATAGGGTCAGGCACTTATTTGAAGTATATTATGCAACATGGAACTAGCTGGACCTGGATAGAAATTCCAGTTAACTTATTTTTAAGGAAATAAACCACAATTTTAATTAAAAATACTTTATATTTGACTTTTAGATTTCCATATCAAAAATCGTTTTATTATTAACACATTTATTTTGTTTTCATATTTAAAAATAGAAAAATAAAAAAAAATATTTAATTTTATTTGTTTAACACTAACGACAAACCAGACATCTACACTTTAAAGCAGTATTTTTATCAGATGTATTGAAAATAATTTTTTTAATACATTCTCGTATAATACATGCTTTCCTAGGACGACTTCATTGGAATATTGTTCATTTGATTACATGAAATCAATTTTAACTTGAATTGAATACCTGACGGAAAAAATATTCATAGCATGTGATTGGTCTTGAAAAACTCTTCATGTTTATATGAGGGGGACTTGTTAGTTAATCTTCAATAACACAACTCTGTCCATCTGAGATGGGCGTAATTCCTATCACTGCTTTAGCTATTTCCCTTTTTACTATTATCGATATGCCATTTCTGTATCTTGTGTAATCTCCCGAAAAATAGATATGGTGTCCATTTATAATTGTTATTCCACAATTTGACCATCGAACTTAACTGTATACTAAAATATCTATGTTCAAGTGTTTTTTATCTACGGATGTGAAACCTGGATAGTGACAAAAACGCTAATCGACAAACTGCATGTTTTTGTTAACAAATATCTACGAAGAATTGTTCGTATTTTTTCGGACTAACACTATCAGAAACGAAGATCTACACCTAGATAGACGAGATGAGAGGTCAAGGAAGCCTTGGAACGAGCTAAAAGTCTTAGCGCAAAATAGGACTCAATGGCGCCTTTTCACCGAAGCTCTGTACTCCACTTGAGAACCTTTAAAGGGGAATGTAAAAGCAAAATAGAAAATACAACTCTCTCCAACTAAAGATCGAGGGTAAACGTGAACATAGAAGAACTGTATGGCATAAGAATCTTAGACAGTCGATCAGAATGGATTATCTGTATAGTCGCGGTAACATACATTGTAGAACACACCGTGGCGACGATTCATACCTTCTCTTTTACAACCGACCGGATGCCTGTGCGAAGAATTTTAGTTGGGAAGCAGTTCGTTAGTAGCCTGTTGTTTGCTATAATTTAATTATTTCTGGGATAATGTGGTTGAAAATATTGCGTACAATAATAACACTGATTTTGTAAATCAGTGACAGTGTGAATGTAGTTCCCGAAAAAAAAAAAAAAATAAAAATAATCGTAAAAAAGATTCATTTAAGAATCTGCTAAGTAAAAGAATACATTTAAATGCTGAAACACAGTAAGTATGTTTCAATGTGTACAAAAATCTACATAAGAAATTTATCTTCGATGAAAAACTGTCAGTACAAGCAACTTCCGATTTAACAGAAATTCCACTATCAACTGTATATAAAATAGTTCAAAATGAACCCTATCATCACAAGAAGCCATGTGACTACAAAGATTTTCAAGATTTATAGATGCTTCACTTATAAAACTATTGAAAATTACAATACAGTAGAGTGTCGATTATCCGAACGTCGATCATACGAACTCTGCCTGGGGTAGGGTGAGGAACGGGTGGATTGAGTAGCTCGGAAATCATCTTACTGCAGCCGGTCCCAAGACCGGATAAAAGAGGAGGGTTGAGCGGAGGGTTAACTAACCACCCTCGGAAAAAGAAACTAGTTATGAAAACTGCAACTTTGCCTCGGAACCGGACAGATAAACACAAAAAACGACAAATGCAATGTAAAAGGACTATGAATATTGAAACTTAAAATGTCCAGAGTTGGTACAGACCTGGAGCTGCTATAAATGCTGTGGAACAACTGGAAAACATAGGAATGGATATAACAGCTGTCCAAGAAATAAGATGGTCAGACGATGGAAATATAAAAATAAGTAAATCCACCAACTTCTTCAGCGGTAACAAAAACGGAAGACATGAATTTGGAACGGGCTTTGTAATAAGAGACAACCTAGTACAGAATATACTAAATTTTAAACCTATAAATGAAAGGATATGCTACATACGAATGAAGGGAGAACGATACAACATTTAGATTATCTCAGCGCATGCACCAACGGAAGAGAAGGATGAAGATATCAAGGATGACTTCTACGATGCCCTAGAAAGAGAGATAGATACGATGCCCAAACATGATATGCGCATACTCTGCGGGGACTTTAATGCTAAAATAGACAAAGAGCCTAGCCTATACCCCACAATAGGTAAACACAGCCTACACAATATATCCAACGACAATGGCTTAAGACTCACAGAAACTGCAGCAGCTAATAACATGCTAATAAAGTCAACCATGTTTCCGCATAAAGACATCCATAAGCAAACCTGGGTCTCAAACGACCATATTACGCGAAACCAAATTGACCATATCATTGTAGATGCCCGTCATGGTAACAATATTATAGACGTAAGAAGCCTGAGAGGAATAGACGGAGACACAAATCATTACTTCGTCAGAGCAAAAGTCAAATCCAGAACATCTAGCGACAAATACCATAAAACAACAATAAACCCACAATGGAACATGGACGAAATACACAATGCAGAGAAACAACAAAACTATAGAGAACAACTTGAACAAATCTTGAACTCTGAAAGAGAATACAATGATATAGAACAGCTATGGGAAGCGACTGCCGAAATAATAACCAAGACAGCGGACAAGATCTTTGGAAGGAGTAGGTAGAAGAGGGCAAAAACATGGCATGACAAGGAATGTCGGAAACAGCTGCAAAAAAGACAAACAGTAAGGAAGACTTGGATACAACTGCAAACAGACCAAAGTAAAAGGAATATGACGGCTGCCGAAAAGAAACAAGAAAAATAATACGCACAAAGAAAAGACTGCCCAAACCAGGCTCCAGAGAATTCTATAAAGCAATTTCCTCTGAGAAAAGAGGACATAAAACCAATTCCATCCATAAACTGAGAGACAATCAAGGCCGTATGATAATCGACGGTAAAGAAGTAACTGAAGAATGGAAAAAGTATTTTAAGGACCTTCTAAACATCATATAGGAAGAACAACACGAAGAAGAGATCTATATCACAGCGGACATGCCCGTCAAAAATCCCTCCTTTGAAGAAACCCAAAAGGCCTTAAATAAGCTGAAAAATCACAAAGCGCCGGGTACGGACGAGATACCAGCGGAACTTCTGAAATATGGGGGAGACGCACTATATCGCCAGATCCAGCAGCTAATAACGCACATATGGTTAGAAGAAAGAATACCAGCAGCATGGAAGGGAAAACATAATAGTGCCCACCTACAAAAAAGGGGACAAAACAAAATGCGCGAATTATAGAGGAATCTCACTTCTAAACATGGCATATAAAACCCTCTCAAACATCATTCTTAGTAGACTAATCCCTTATGCTGAAAATATCCTAGGCGAATATCAAGCCGGGTTTAGGGCAAACAGATCAACTATTCACGCTGAGACAACTTCTAGAAAAGGGATGGGAGTATAACAGACCCATACACAATCTTTTCATAGACTTTCGACAGGCATATGATAGCGTAGAAAGAAGCCAAGTATGGAATGCCATGGCGGAGTTCTCAATACCAAAGAAACTCAATCGGATGACCAAAGTCTGTATGGAGGGTGGAATATCTAAAGTACGTGTAAATAATAAACTGTCTGCCAGCTTTGAAATTAACAGTGGACTTAAACAGGGTGATGCGTTATCTCCACTACTTTTAACTTTGTATTAGAGAAAGCCATGAGGTCGGCCGAAATAAAAACAGAATTGCTATCGGTTCAAGGTCCCAAGCTGTTACTCGCATATGCAGATGACATAGATCTCGTTGGAGACTTTATCCTATCCACGAAAGACATTTTCAACAAGGTGGAAGGAACAACAAGTGAAGTAGGGCTGAAGATTAATGAAGAGAAGACGAAATATATGTGTATAAGTAGAACGCCACGAAGAGATAGAATAAAACAAAATGTGACGGTCAACACCTTCAATTTCGAAAGAGTACAACGTTTTAAGTGTCTGGGGGCCGTAATCACAGCTGACAACGATGTCACTGAAGAAATAAAAGACAGAATCCAATCTGCAAACCGCTGTCTATTTGCACTGGATAAGCTCATAAAATCAAAAAATCTCACAAGAAGTGAGATCTCATCTCACATCTCATCAAAATCTATAAATCCATCGTCAGACCTGTAATAACATATGGATGCGAAACGTGGACCATGACCAAAACCAACGAAGAAAAGCTCAGACGCTTTGAACGAAAAATACTTAAAAAAAAATTTCGGACCTCACCATGACATCACCACAAACCAATATAAGATCAGAAGCAATATCGAATTAAAAGCACTCTACAACGACGCCGATATTGTCCAAGAAATTAAATCACAGCGACTAAGATGGGCAGGCCACGTGCACAGATTGCATAACGAAAGACTTGTGAAAGTGGTATGGGACGAGATTCCCATTACTTTATGATCTGATTCAAAACTGATCAACGAAAAACCTGCTGTCTGGTTAAATGGATTGAGGCCGGACATGGCATTTATAAGTTTAAAATATAAGGACAAAACCACGTTGTCACGAACAACTCTTGCGTTACGTTGTGAATTAGCAGCACCTAATTCACAACTAACCAAAAATTAAATATTTTTTAAGCATTACCAATTAACGCTTAAAGAATTTTTGATTTTCGTCAATATTGTACCTAGAATATGTTTTTTTGCAAAGACTGCACTTTTTTGTTTATGTATAAGTTTTATTATGAATTTTTGAGCCGCCATCCACAACTTTCGTTGCGAAAAACCACAGTCTACAAGTATTCAAAAAGCTGTCAGTTTCAACAAACCACAAGTGGACCTCTTCTGCAACAAATATGAAGCACTGATATCAAAATTTAAATTTAACTTTACTCCCTCAAAGGTGTTTAACTGTGATGAGAAGGGAGTTTCTGTGGTCCATGATAATGCCTGAGTGGTTCTGTCACAGAAAGGAAAAAAGAAGGTTAGTAAAATCACGTCGGGAGAGAGGGTCAGAAATGTAACTGTACTACTATCTACAACAATTATCAACAATCTATATTAACGCAACAGGTGATGCATTTTTACCTCCATTATTTGTATTTGGTAGGGTTAAAATGGCAGAAGAGTTGAAGAAGGATGCTCCGGAGGGTACTATTTTTGCTTATGAATAAAGTGGGTGGATCAGCGCCAATTCATTTTTGCTTTGGCTAAAAATGTTTGTTGCTCGAGCGAATCCCACTAAGGAAAGTCCGGCTCTTTTGATACTTAATAGTCACAGTTCTAACCAGAAACTAGAAGTAATTATATATGCGAGAGACCACAATGTTCACATGAAAAGTCTACTCCCTCACAAACTTCAACCTCTTGACCGAGCAATAACGAGACCCTTCAAGACTGCATACAATGAGACTCGTGCAAGTGGAAGGATCAATATCGTCCGCTTAAAACAACCCAAAGGGATATTACTGGATTGGTTAAAACAGCTGTTTGTAGGGTGGAACTTACAAAGTCTGGGTTTGCGTGTACTGATTTGTACCCATTGCATAAAACCATTTTTACAGATCTAGATTATCTTGCTCTAGCTCATTTTCTAGATTATCTTGCTCCAGCTCATTTTCTGAGCTCAATGTGCAAGACAATGAAGCTTATAGTGACACAGTCCCCTGCAAAACAACGCCTTCATCTGGACCACCGTTAGCTGTAACAAAGAAAGAAATGAAGTGAAAAGAGTGAGATTTTGACCGGATCTCCTTATTAAACTATGTTGGACAAAATACGAGTCTTGATGTGTATAGACAACTTTTCACGTACACGATATCAAGTAGTGGAAGTTTAAAATGAACACTAAAGAACAAGAAACTACCTACATATAAAATAAACTATACTAAGAGTATCTCATCTGCTGATAAACTGCAAATGAAAATTGGGCACAGTCCACTACACCCAAGGGGTGCACGAATTAGGAAAGTCTACTTTTTTATAAGTGTGAAAATTGCGCAACATCAATATTGTAAACAAATGAAATTTAAAAATATTTACATAACTCACAAAATATTAAATAAAGTGTATTTCATTATGCTTCAACTGTTTCTGTAGGACAGTGATGGCCAACCCGCGGCACGCGTGCCACTCTGTGGCACGATTGAGTGGCACTCACGACTTTCAAACTGATCAAACTTTCAAAAAAATTAAAACTTGAAAAACAAAAAATAATAAGAAGAAACTTGGTAGGTTTACGGAAGTTACGATAGATGCGGCATCATTGCATCCTCTGGCGAGCGATATTGCTGCGATTGGTGCACGTGATCCTAGCTGTCGTAATGTGCAATGACTGCGTTACTTACCATTGCTTAGTTTATTTTAAACTGCCTCGTTGTATGTGCACATTTTGTCATCGCGCATTGTTTCTTTAAAATTTTAAAAGTATTTGTTCGATATGTTCACGAGTAAGTCTTCGACTTCAAAACGAAAATACGAAGATGATATTGCAATTCGCGATTTTCAACCTGCTTGGGAAGAACAATTTTTATTTACTAATCGTAATACTCCAAAGCCTGTTTGTTTGATATGTGGATTGTCTGTAGCAGTTTCGAAAAAATTTAACCTGGAACAACATTATAAACAACTGCATAAGGACTTCAGCAACAAATATCCTATTGGTTCACATTTGCGAGCCGACTTTATTAAAAAAAAAAGAAAACCCTAGCCAGCCAACAGTCACTGTTTCAGAAGAGAAGCGATGAAATGGAAACTATGGTTAAAACATCATATGAACTTTCTCTGCTGTTAGCCCGGAAGAAAAAAGCCCACTCTGATGGAGAGGAGATAATTAAAAATAGTCTGGCAATATTTGCTAAAAATGTGGGAGATGTAAAGATCAAAAATATGGTCGATAATGTTGCATTATTCCGAAATACAGTCATGCGCCGTATAGATGATATGGGCCAGGATGTTGTTTCCCAAATTATAAGTGGATTACAATCCTGCAAATTCTTTTCTTTAGCGTTGGATGAAAGTTGTGACAACACAGAAAATGCGCAGTTAAGCATTTTTGTCCGTTATACCAATGATAATTTTGAAAATGCCGAAGAGCTTATGGATTTGCGCCAACTAGTCACAACAACAGGAGAGGACATTTTTCAACAGCTTAAAAACGTAATCGAAGTCAACAAAGTTGAATGGTCAAAATTAGATAGTGTTTGTACAGATGGAGCTCCTTGCATGGTTGGTAGACTAAAGGGGTTTGTTACATTACTGGAAAACTATTTGGGAAGAAAAGTTTTTAAGTACCATTGTATTATTCACCAGGAAGCTCTTTGTGCCAAGGACCTAAACATGTCATCTGTTGTTGACCCTGTAACACGCTGCATTAACAAAATACGAGCTCGGGCATTAAATCGACGACAATTTCGAGAACTGTTCGCGGAAGAAACGGAGCAAGATGGAGTGTTGCTTCTCCATTGCAGTGTGCGCTGGCTCTCCAAAGGAAATGCACTCGAAAGGTTTTGGAACTTGAAGGAGTGCGTCTTAAAATATTTGCAAGAAAACAATAAACTACCCAGTGAGTGCTCGTTACTTAATGATAAAGATTGGCTTTGGGATTTAGCTTTTCTCACTGATATTATGAGACATTTAAATCTATTAAATTTAAGATTACAGGGAAAAAATTGTATTTTTCCTACTCTAGTTGGTCATATATCTTCTTTTGTGAATAAACTTATGCTTTTTTGTAACGATTTTGGAGAACAGAGATTGACACATTTCACATTAATGCAGGAATTAGCCAACAAGGTCAGTAGAACTCCAAATTATGACAGATTTCAAAACCTTATATCTATTTTGCTAGGTTCATTCAATACTCGGTTTGAAGATTTTCAAAAAGACAAAATGAATGTTGACCTTTTCATAAATCCTTTTTCTATTTCTCTGCAAGATATCAATTGTTACTCAGCTGAAATACAGATCGAAATTATTGATTTACAGAACCACACTATACTAAAAACCAAATATAGGGTAATTATTTCAACTGTTACTGATCCCAATTATATTGAATTTTGGAAATTTGTACCAGCAAACAATTTTCCTAATTTACACGAGTTAGCTCTGAGATATTGTTGTAGATTTGGTTCAACGTACGTTTGTGAGCAAATGTTCTCTATTATGAACATAATAAAATCAAAATATCGGTCACGATTAACTGATATGCATTTAAAAAATCTAATTTTGTTGGCTAGTTCCGAAATTAATCCCAATATAGATGAATTAATTTAAAAAATACAAGTTCAAATACCACATTAAATAAGTAACTGTTTAATAATTTGAATTTTAGATAATAAGAAAATATTTAAGTTTTTTTGTTTAACGTTTTTATTTTATTTTTATTAACAATAAAGTAAGTTTGTTGTTATGTTTTACTTATTACGTTATTTTTTAAACCTCCACTATCTTGACTAAACGGAAAAATGTGGAATTTACATAAGAAATACATATTGTACCGTATATTATTAATATATAATATCCATATGTATGTCGAAAAATTTTAGTGGCACGCCAAATTTGTTTTGTTCTCATTCATATTGGCACTCGACTTAAAAAGGTTGGCCACCCCTGCTGTAGGACAACAAAAAATAAACTTTTTTTATTCGTTAATTTGATATGTTTAACTACGGAATTTTGCCAATATTAATTTTTGTGTGATCAATAAACATGTTTTAAAATATTGCATTAGTGTGTTTTCAAAAAAAAAAAATTATTTTCAAAAAGCTTTAGGTGTTCGGTACTGGGCAAGTGTCCCCTATTATATTGTAACCTCCTTTCTAATTTTGTGTTTTCAATCCTATAGAGTTAATTTGGGGACAATTAAATTTTAATTTGAAGTATAAGGCGTGCAAATCCATTTCCTAAATTTGAGAAGAAGGTAATTGAGGCAATTAAAAAAGAAGCACCTACTATTACCAAAGAAGATTGAGCGCTTTCACATTAATAGTGGAAATAAATTTATTATTGAATTTAATGATGATAGCGACGAAGAAAACATGAAAAAATGAATTAAATGTAAACGTATTTTAAGCGATTCATATTAATATTCCGCCAAATTACAAGTGTAATTAATGAAAATACTCTCGTTTTAAAAAAGTTTTTATATTTTTGAAAAAAAAAAATAAATAAAATAAAAACAATGAGCAGGGACATGTTGCATTTTTTGATAAATTTAAAAAGATTTGATCTGTATACTTACGTTAATTTTAGATTTAACTCTGTTTTTATACAGTTCTTTTAATATCGATAATTCTAACAAAAACAAGAGTAATTTACAAAAGCTATTCTACTCAGTTATCAGTTATCAATGCAAGGATGCGGTAATGGGGAGGGTCCCTGTAAGGTGAAATGTAAATAAAAAATGGTAAAAATTAATTTTAGCACAAACGATATGTTTGCTTTAACGGTGTATATCTAGGTATAGTATATTACATAACGAGAGTTGTAAGAAGCTTATTACATGCGAGTAAAAAAGTTGCGCGCGAGCCGCGTAGCGGCGAGCGCAGTAATTTTACGAGCATGTAATAAGCTTACAACTCAAGTTGTGTACTATACTTTTTCTACGATTACTTTCGTTTATAAAAATAAAAATTAAATTACCACTATATTTACACTGACAGATTAATCATTTTTAATCTGCCAAAATTACGTCTGTTAATTCGTTTCCATGGTAACTCGACCAACTGACTTACGAGGCTTATGTGATATTACACATTTTTATAAAACTGAAGCGTAATTTTTTTTATTACGTGCTAGTCATTACGTGTCAGTATCTGTTATGATGCATTTACTTAGCATCCAAATAATAGGTAATATACAATTTACTAGTAAGAGAGTAGAAAAATATTTTTAATTACCAGAGCAACCAGAATGGACATATGGTGAGTGAAAACATAACCATTTCTAGAGGGGTAAGACAGGGCTGTATTCTTTCGCCACTGCTTTTCAACCTGTACACGGAACAAATATTTCTAGAGGCACTAGAAGAGTACAATGAGGGCATCAAGATTAATGGCGTACCAATAAGTAATTTTCGATATGCAGATGATACTATTATACTGGCCGATAACATCGAAGATTTACAGATGATGCTACATAGAGTTAATACAACTGGCAGCCGATTTGGACTGAAGATCAATAGAAAGAAAACTAAATTTATAGTGATCAGTAAAAAAAAATTGCAACATATCGACCTATATATTGAAGACGAACGTATTGAAAGAGTACACCGATTTAAATATCTGGGATATACAGTAAATGACAAGTGGGACCCAGAAGTAGAGATTAAGATCCGAATTGAAATAGCAAGATCCAAATTCATCAAAATGAGAAAGCTCTTAAGCAACCGCAACCTAAGCATTAACCTCCGATGGCGCGCCACGAAATGCTACGTACTCTCTACGCTACTTTACGGCGTAGAAGGGTGGACGTTAACAGCAGCAACTATAAAGAAGTTAGCGGCTCTAGAAATGTGGCTGTATCGACGCATACTGAGAATACCTTGGACAGACAGAGTGACCAACACAGAGGTATTAAGACGAATGGGTAAAGAGGTGGAATTGTTAACAACTGTTAAAAGGAGGAAAGCGTCATACCTGGGCCATGTGTTCCGTAATGATAAGTACAGTCTGCTACAGCTTATCGTGGAAGGCAAGATTGAAGGTAGAAGAGGTCTGGGCAGAAAGAAGAAATCCTGGCTGAGAAACTTGAGAGAATGGTTTCAAACACCAGAAGCTGCGAAAATAATTCATGCGGCACAAAACAGAGAAACCTATCGTATGATGGTCGCCAACCTCCGGTAGAAGACGGCAAATAAAGAAAAGAGAGCAACCAGCTGCCGGACCATATCTTAAAACAGAACTATCTAAACCTACAAGTCAGTGATCTACTATATTTCTTACGGCAACTATACTAACTTGATATCCAACATCCATGGAGGATAGACATTATAAGAAGAAGTGAAACAGTTAGAGAAAACACAGTTTAAAGATGCATACAAATTATGACGAGAATGCGTCAGTAGTACATACAAAAGTGACGCTTAGTTTGAGGTATAATGTAAATATATTCAGCACTTTCATAGAAGTTAACCTGAAACCTTAAACTGTGATATTAACATATACTTTATATAAATTTTGTAACTAGTCATAAATTATTTAAAAAAAAGGTAACGATAGTTTATTTGATCATGCATTGTATTCCACCATACAGTGGCAGTTAACCGAACGTACTAATTCTTACTATTTGCAACATATTTCGTCAAAAATATTTTCTCATGCATTCTCAGGTTAAAACTAAAAATGTGAAAATAATTTGCTATAGAAAAACACTGTATCTCCTAAAACGAAGAGATGTTTTTTAAGTTTATTTCAATACAAATCATTAAATAACATAAATTATACCAACGCCCCCGTTTGAAACAGGTAGGTATTTTAGTGTCTACTATAAACAAGCAGAAAGGTCACAAGTTTGTACAATTTATGAGAAAACATTGTTTTAATAAAGAATATACTACAAATGTATATGTTTTTAATAATTTACTAAAACATACAGATATGACAATAATATTGTTATAGATGACAAAGGTTTTTTGAATTTTGAAATGGAGAAGTATCATTGTAGTGATTAATCCTTAGCATTGTTATTATAAAACACATTATTTAACAATAATTAATATGCAGCTTGGAAAGAGAAACTGTCAACTAAGGAGATTTAATCCATTATAGGCCAGCGTCCTATTTATAGAACACCAAAAATTTTATTTTTTTTCAACTTTTTAAAATTTGTTTAAATTTAAAGAAAAATTTTCCATAGATATTTTAGGTTGTAGTAAAATCAACTATAATTTTTGTTGATATTAGAAACTATATTCATGAGAAATCTCGGAAATATATACTGTAGAATCGTCATTATAAGTTTTATTTTACTTATGTATAAATAGGATACTTGTACTTAGCAATACCAAAATGTGCAGTATTCAGTTGAATGTGAATATTTTCACAAGTCGTATTTTTTTTATATTTTATCATATTTACGAGAAATTATTTCGCAATAACTAATATTTTAACAAATGCTATTTTGGAAAACATATTTGATTCGGCTACAAATTATGGGATTTTTGTGGAAGTATGAGATTCTGTTATAATTTTGACTTCTGTACTGAAAAAAAAAACGATCATTATAAATGATCGCGAATATTTGACCTTAAGATCAAGATGTTAGCTCAAGATGATAACTTGATATATTAGATTGTATTTTTGTAAATCTGTAGGCCGCTGGTTATTTTTTAATAATTTATTTACCAAAAGAGATTTATTATTTCATTTACACAAAATGTGAATACCGAACCACAGGAACCTTGCGGGAAAATAGATTAGCGAAGTTTCCTTAACAAGTTTCCACAACAACATGGATTTGTCTCTGGTCGCTCTACTCTAACCAATTTCTTACATTGTGTTAACGACTGGACGTCATCCCTTAGAGTTGGCGAATCTTTCTCACAGGACAGGTTAGTGGAGTGTCTCAGGGTTCTGTCCTTGGTCCTCTGCTTTTTAAAGTTTATACCAGCGATGGTCCTTATTATGTCACAAGTATAATATCGTTCTACGCTGATGACACAAAAATATATGCCAATCCAATCACAAACCAGCAAACCCTCCAAATGGACTTGGACTCTATATTAACTTGGTGTTCCCAGTGGTTACTACCCTTAAACACGGAAAAAGGTGTAGTGCTTCGAATTGGTAAAAATAACCCACTTATACCGTACGGTATAACGGTACGGTACGGAGTTTTTGAGAGCTGGAATAACCTTAACGATAACATTGTCTCTGCTCCCTCTACCAACTCCTTCAAAAACCGACTTGACCGTTTTATATTATAGTTAAAATTGTTTTTCTTTTAAACCAAAAATTGTAATTTTATTTCTTTTATTTGTATTTTTGTTATTTACTAGTAGGTTATTAATGAATTCTTTTTGTTTTTGGGCATAACAGGAATTTAGTTCCTCTGCCCTCGTTTATGTATAATAATAATAATAATAATAATAATAATATATATCCTGTGGGAGTTTTTTATCAGTTCTTCTATCAGGCGCGGCCCCCTGCGAATGGGGGATGCTCTCTGGGTATTCTTAGAACCGATACCCAGAGGGTAACAGGAATACCTGTCGTGGAACAAAAACTGACACCTGGCAGTAGGTATAAAATGCACACCCATGAAAATGGAGACTAATAATTATTTATGTTTAGGGTCGCTGCCTGGGGATCGCCAGGGCACGTCTGGAGCCGGCGCTGGACGTGACAGCATGCGGGACGTCGGTGGCAGGGTGTTGAGGAGGCGGGCCCCTGTCATACAATCAGCTACAGCCCAACAACAACAACAACCACAAGTGAGCCAAACAACAACAAGAGCTCCACTCGCTGAAGGTGCTGCGCTGGAACATCAGCCGGCGCTCACACAAGCGGGACGACCGAGGCAGCGCATGAAATGGACTATGTCTATAAATGAAAACATTTTGCGCTTCTATTACAAGGTGACGAACCTCGGTCGAGAAACGATCGGCTATAGACAACAACTGTATGCCGAATTTTGCAGGGAGTATCCAGAGATTGAAGTATCTGAACAGCGAATAGCAGATCAATACCGGGTAATTATAAGAAATAATCTTATCCCAGAGGCTAGACGCGCTACCATTAGAAGCGAAGTCGAACGGGAGATTCATAACCAAGAGCTAGTTGTGGATCAAGACCATAATGAAATCCCAAATGAGCAGATTCCTGAGCCCCTTATACAAGACACTCAACCTGTTAATACCCAGCAGGACAACAACGAGTTGCACAATAGACTGGTAAGAGAAATGGAACGGGCCATACAAGAGTTTAATGGTACAAACCCACTTAGCCGACCACCGCTACCAAAAATAAACTCTTGTAAGAAACTAGGTGCGCTGTTACAAATTATGAACACTGAAGTCCTACCCAATTATATCGTGGAAGCACATACATTAGAATATTTGCATATGCTGATTTACTGTGCAGCAACAGCAATTGCTAATGTTATGGGCATTAAGATCAGAACACGACGGGGAACTAATATCGGAAGGACTGAAAACAGAATTGCACCCTGGGAAAAAAGACTGCTGAGGAAAATTGAATTATTGCGCAGGGATATTGGGCAAATTACGGAATACATCCGAGGAGTAAGAAGTCAAAAACTAATTAAAAGAGCTGAAGAAATTATTCTGAACACTTCAAGACACTCACAACATGATCCAGAAAACAACACAGCTCAACACTGCCTAGACACATTAAAACAAAAACTCTCCGTTTATTCAGGTCGCTTAAGGAGATACAAAGTTAGTAACAACCGTAAATGCGACAATATACTTTTTGAGAATTCAGAGAAGGCTTTCTATAGAAAACTTAATTCCACTGTAGAAAATTTAAATAAATCCTACCCAAGCCAAGAAGAAATTCATGAGTTTTGGGGAAATCAACTTTCGACGCCAGCTACCCATAACAACAATGCTGGATGGATTGAAGACACGGAGAACAATTGTCAACACTACAGGAATATTCCTTATGAACCTTTTACCACTGAAGAAGTCTTGAACATCATCAAAGAGCTTCATAACTGGAAATCTCCTGGACCAGACGGAGTTCAAAACTTCTGGTTAAAGAAGTTTTGGAGTGTTCATGAACTTTTAACAGTATTTATTAATAATATTATTTCTAATTTGCAGGAAATACCATCATTTCTTACTCAGGGAACCACTTATCTAATACCGAAGGATCAAAATAACACCCAAGATCCAGCCAAGTACCGCCCAATTACTTGTCTTCCAACTTTGTACAAATTGGTCACATCCTGTGTGGCCCGGCGTATCTACCAACACTGTGCTCTGAACAATATCATAGAGCCCCAACAGAAAGGATGCGCTAAGGGCTCCATGGGATGCAAAGAACAACTTATTATCGACTCAGTCATTTCTAACCAGGCATACACCAAAAAACGAAACCTGTTTACTGCCTTCATTGACTACAAGAAGGCTTTTGACTCAGTGCCGCATGAATGGCTTATAGATATATTGAAAATATATAAAGTCGATGATAATCTCGTGACCTTTTTGAAGCATATAATGACAAAGTGGAAGACTAAAATTCACCTTCAAATACCTGGTGAAACCAATATCGAAACTGAAGATATCGCTATTAACCGGGGCCTTTTCCAGGGGGACTCGTTGAGTCCACTTTGGTTCTGCCTAGCGATGAACCCACTATCTCAGCTGCTGAACTCCACTGACTCAGGATTTAGCATAAAAAATAACAACACTGTTGTGGCGAAGCTTAATCATCTGTTGTATATGGATGATTTGAAACTAATGGCTTCCACTCGAAATCACTTAGATCAGATGCTAAAAACTGTAGAAACTTTCTCAAATGATATCAGTATGCACTTTGGACTAGACAAGTGCCGTATACTTAATATAGTCAGAGGAAAGGTTCAGCCCGGAGGTTTCGATATGCAAGATGGCCAAAACATCGAGGCAATGGGTGAAAATGATATTTACAAATATCTCGGAGTAAAACAGGCGCGGAAAATTGACCATAAACAGATGAAAACTGAACTAACTTCGGAGTTCGTGCGAAGAATAAGACAACTAAATCGGTCATATCTTAATAGTAAAAATTTGTTTAAGGCATTAAATACGTACGCCTGTTCCGCGCTGAGCTACTCATTTGGTATTATAAAGTGGTCAAAAACGGATATAGAGGGTCTTCAGCGGAAAGTAAGAACACTTCTCACAAAGGCGCAAAAACATCATCCACGCAGTGCAGTAGAGAGAACAACATTACCGCGGTATCAAGGAGGAAGAGGACTTATGGATATAGGTGAGCAATTAGATAAACAAATTGCTAATTTAAGATCTTATTTTCAGGTACAGGCTGAGACATCTACTTTACATCGAGCAATTTGCGCAGTAGATGACACAACGCCGCTTAAACTGAGGGAACAAGAAATGCGCACAAACCATCTGACTAAGCAAGAAAAAATGCGCACCTGGATGAGTAAACCTCTGCATGGGCGACATCTCAATGAGATCAACCAAGAATATGTCGACAATACAGCGTCGAACTATTGGTTGACATCAGGAAAGATGTTTCCCGAGACTGAGGGTTTCCTACTTGCCATTCAGGATCAGGTTATTCCAACTAAAAATTACCTGAAATATATTGTTAAAGATCCTCAAGTCCAAAACGACAAATGCCGATATGGATGCCAAGCCCAAGAAACCATCCAACATCTTACCGGTGGCTGCCAGGCATTTGTCGGTACTGATTATAAAGAACGCCATGACTCAGTAGGAAAGATTATCCACCAAGAACTAGCTGACAAACTGGGACTTCTCCAAACCGACCATCTTCCTTATTATCAATATGTCCCTGACAGAATGCTTGAAAATGACAACTACAAGCTATACTGGGACCGCACTGTGCTCACAGACCAACCAGTGGCCCATAATAGACCGGATCTCATACTAGTGAATAAAATTACCAGGCAAACAACACTTATTGATGTGGCGATACCTAACACTAACAATTTGCTTGTTAAATACAACGAAAAGATCGCCAAGTATAGGGATCTGGAAATACAAATCAAGAGACAATGGAGAATGGAAAGTACCCAGACAGTACCTATTGTTCTATCTACTACTGGTGTTATTCCCAAGAACCTCCTAGTGAACATAAAACAGCTGGGTCTAAATGAACATCTTTATAAGGCCATGCAGAAAGCTGTACTCCTCGCGACCTCCAGATGTGTACGAAAATTTCTGGGAGATACTCCGACATACCAAGTCACCTAGGGCTCGATAACACGGAAAGAGTCCCACCAGAGCTCAATCCTTTTGATACCATAGGTATCTGGGATGAGTGAATTTTCCCCTTAGAGGGAGTGTGAGCCGTATGGCTAAATCTGGGATAATAATATCCAAGAGAACATGTAACAAGACAAACAACTCTAATCGATGTGGCGGTACCTAACAACAATAATCTGGGTGTTAAGTACAACGAAAAGATCGCCAAGTACAGAGATCTGGAAATACAAATAAGAAGACAATGGAGAATGGAAAGTACCCAGACGATACCTATTATTCTTTCTACCACTGGAGTCATTCCGAAGAACCTCCTAGAAAACATAAAAAAGCTGGGTCTAAATGAACATCTGTATAAGGTCATGCAGAAAGCTGTGCTAGAGTCCCACCAGAGTTCAATCCTTTTGATACCGTAGGTATCTGGGATGAGTGAATTTTCCCCTTAGAAGAGTATGAGCCGTATGGCTAAATCTGGGATAATATCCAACATACCAAGTCACCTAATATAGGTGAATAATAATATAATAGTAAAAATTTGTTTAAGGCATTAAACATCTACGCATTTTCCGCGCTTAGCTACTCATTTGGGATAATTAAGTGGACTAAAACGGATATAGAAGCTCTTCAGCGAAAACTACGAACACACCTCACAAAGGCACAAAAACACCACCCTCGAAGTGCAGTAGAAAGAACGACATTACTGCGGTATTTAGGAGGACGAGGACTTATGGACATAAGTAAACAATAAGAAAAACAGATTAATAATATAAGAACTTATTTTCAGGTGCAGGCGGAGACATCTACTCTTCATCGCGTCATTTGTACAGTAGATGACACAATACCAATCAAACTGAGGAAACAAGAAATGCGCATAGACCATCTTACTAAAAACGAAAAAATGCGCATCTGGATGGGTAAACCTCTGCACGGGCGACATCCGAATGAAGTCAGTCAAGACTATGTCGACAATATAGCGTCGAACTATTGGCTGACATCAGGAAAGATTTTCCCTGAAACAGAAGGTTCAGTACTTGCCACTCAGGATCGGGTTATACCAACCAAAAATTACCTGAAATATATCGTCAAAGACCCTCAGGTCCAAAACGACAAATGCCGATATGGATGTCAAGCCCAAGAAACTATCCAACATTTTACCTGGGGCAGCCAGGCATTTGCTGCAACTGAATATAAGGAACGACATGATTCAATACGGAAAATTCTCCATCAAGAGATAGCTTTTAAACTAGGACTTCCACAAACTAACCATCTCCCATATTATAAATACGTTCCTGAGAGTATGCTTGAGAATGACAACTACAAGCTATACTCGGATCGCACTGTGCTCACAGACCAAACTGTAGCACATAATACACCAGATATTGTGCTAGTTAATAAACTAACAAGACAAACAACTCTAATCGATGTGGCGATACCTAACAATAATCTGCGTGTTAAATACAACGAAAATATAGCCAACTACAGAGATCTGGAAATACAAATAAGGACAATGGAGAATGCAAAGTACCCAGACGATACCTATTATTGTTTCTACCATTGGAGTTATTCCGAAGAACCTCCTAGAAAACATAAAAAAGCTGGGTCTAAATGAACATCTATATAAGATCATGCAGAAAGCTGTGCTACTTTCGACGTCCAGATGCGTGCGAGATTTTTTGGGAGATACACCAACGTACCAAGTCACCTAGGACTCGATAACACGGAAAGAGTCCCACCAGAGCTCAATCCTTTTGATACCGTAGGTATCTGGGATGAGTGAATTTTCCCCTTTGAGGGAGTGTGAGCCGTATGGCTAAATCTGGATAATAATAATAAAGTTACAAAACACTAACGCGCAGTGATTTATTTATAGGATTTATAGGACTGGTCAAAATTCCAAAATGCAAATACTATATAAAACAATTTTATAAATTTCCCCATATTACGAACAATGTTACTGATTACATATTAGTAAAATTTTAAAATTTGAAAAAAAAAGTTGGGCGTTAATGGGTTCAAATGATATTGTAATTTTAAAAATAAATAAATATTCTTTTCATTTTGAATTATAGAGACTGGCATTGATGAATTCTTTTTTTCGGATATTATCATCCATCATGATAATTTCTAGTTTATTCATGACTGCTCTGAACAAGTACATAATATGCTCTTCAGATATTCTATTTTTGACGTGTTTATCAATCGCAGCAATTCTATTTATTCATTTTTGTAAACACCTCTTGATTAGTAATATTTATGGCCTATTTATGGGTCGACAGCTAAACTTTCATCTTTTTATGTAGACATGACCCTGTCTGTTTTTCAAGGTGTCCCCAGTAAGTTGTCGTTCCATTGTGGTCTTTCTATTGGGGAACCGTCTCTCGCTGTCTTTACCATTGTTTAAATAGGAGTCTTAACTATATTTTTTGTATGATCGTTCCATTATACTCGTCTATGCCTTATTCAGTTCTTAATCTACGTCGTATATCTGTACTTATAGCTCTGTCTCGTAGTATCTTATCATCAATTTTTCTAAGAGTTTTCATCTCTGCTGTTTCTAACATCATTTTTGTCCTCTCTGTGTCAGGTCGTGTTTCTGCTGGGTATGCCATTATTGCTCTGATGACCGTTTTGTAAATTCTGTCTTTGATTTCTTTCCCAATATTTTTATTTCTCCATATTGTTTCATTGAGGTAACCTGCGGCTCTGTTTGCTCTATTCACTTGATCTTCCACTTGTTTTTCGAGTTTTCCGTAATGTGATGCAGATATTTAAACTCCATCACTTATTCGATTATCTGACCTTCCAGCTCCAATTTACATCTCAGTAAATTTACTGTTATAGCAATTTCACTTTTTTGGGGAAATTAACATGTTAAATTTTTTGGTGGTTATATTAAATTGGTACAGCATACGTTGGAAATTATCTTCTCTTTGAGAGAGCAGCATTACGCCGTCTGCGTAGCAGACTATTTAAAGTTTTTCTACCATGATCAGGTTGAAAAACATAGGACTCAGGGAATATCCCGGTCTTATCCCATTGCCAGTTTCAATTGGGTCAGTTAGTTCTTTTTCCACTTTAACTTTTAGTGTGTTGCTTTGGTGGAACATGTTAGTGCTCGTTACTCTATATAACAGCACTTATTAATTGATAGTTTGTTAAAACAACATTTATAATGGGCAAGTCACACTGTTACAAAAAAAAACAAATACATAAATGGCGAAATGTTTATTATAGAAATCATAAAACTCATAAAGTTTCTTGAAATATTGTTCATTTTGGTCTATATTCCAGTATCTAAACTTTATTGTTTAGACTTAATTATGCTTAAGCTTTGCAGGTTACTCTAATTATCTCGTTTGCGGCGCTTCTGAATAGTATGACCGATGTGGGCCCGAACCACTTCCGCAGATTTTGGAGCCACGAGTGTCTTCTCCTGCCTGGCCCTCGCTTACTGTCTATTTTTCCCTGGACAATCAATTACAGCAAACGGTACTTATCGTGTCTCAATATGTGGCCTAGATATTCAAGCTTTCTTTGTTTAATTGTATTCACAATTTCTTTCTCCTTTCCGATTCTTTGGAGTACCACTATGTTGGTGACATGTTCGGTCCAGGATATACGAAGAATGCGTCGGTACACCCACATTTCAAATTCTTCTAGTTTTCTCGTGAGCGTCTCCGTCAGCGTCCAGGCCTCCACACCATACAGTAAGATCGGAAAAATGTAGCATTTAACTAGACGTAGTTTTAGGGGAATAGACAAATTCTTGCTTATGAGGAGCTTTTCATATTGCTAAATGTTGCTCTAGCTCGTTCTATTCTCGCCTTAATTTCTGTGACCTGTTCCCATTTTGCATTTACGTTGATGCCAAGATACACAGAAGATTCTACATGGTCAATTAGTATGTTACTTATCCGTAATTGTCGAGCAGGTTGTTGCTTTTTGCTTATCAGCATCCACTTTGTCTTCCTGAAGTTTAGGCTCAGGCCGTATTCCTCACTAACTGAATAAACTCTTTCCATTACCTGTTGTAATTCGTCTATGGTACTGGCAAGGATCATCGTGTCGTCGGCATATCTTATATTGTTCGTTAATTGACCGTTTATTTTTATGCCCTCGTTTGCATTTTCCATACATTTGTTAAATATTTCCTCGGAATACATATTGAATAGGAGTGGGGATAATATACACCCCTGACGGACACCTCTTTTGATCTGCACACTTTCAGTATGTTCGTTGCCAATTTTTGCTCTTGCTGTTTGACCCCAGTATAGGTTTGACACAATTCGAATGTCCTTGTCGTCAATACCTGTCTTTCGCAGAATATCTATCAATTGTTCATGATTGACATTGTCAAATGCTTTTCTAAAATCTACAAAGCATAAATATCCTTATCAACGTCTCTACACCGCTGTATAAGCACCTGGAGAGCGAAAATTGGTTCTCTAGTTCCAAGTGTTTTCCGAAAACCAAACTGCGATCTATGCCTTCTCTTCTTCTTGTTACATGTCCAAAATATCTCAGTATACATTTTTTTAAACACTTTATAAAAGTACATAAATAGTCTGGCAACAGTGGCAACACAGCTGGCGTGTCAGTACATGACTCAGATGCCATTGTTTGTTAGTGCTCTCCAGCCTACCTTGCAACTCGTGTGCATATTATTTTGTATTCTTGGTAATAAATAGTTTCCATTGCTCTCTAGCGATATTCTGACAGTCGTATACTATTATTTGTGAATTTAGCAAACATTGCATGTTCGTTACACTAGTGGTACCAGAACATCATGGGAAAAGCTAAAGTCATCTCACCAAGGAAAATAGCGGAAATAAAGAGAAGACCTGGGAAAAATACAAAGCGGATTATAAAGACATTAAAACACCCCCTGAGGATCATGAGCAAAAGTTTAGTCAAGTAGTCTTTATACCGCACAAAAATTTTTAAGACGATTCGTCAATTGGTTTGAATTTTATTCAATTTGTTTATCCCATAGAACTTTTTTTTTTTTAAATATTAATGCTCAGAAAATAATAATGACACAGCGATTCCGCGGGTACCACATGAAAGAAAAAGACTTAAATTTTCAATATATTTAAAAAAAATCAATAAAAGTCATTTTTACTATTGCAATAATATTTTACTTCAGTAGTCATTTTTGGCTTATAAATAATTTGAATAACTTTGATAATATTGGCTGTAGACTAAATTAACTTTGATATTTGAAAAACTAGGTATTTTACACGAATTTTCAAAAAAAAATCGTCTAGATCAATTAGGGTCAAAGTTAGCCACTTTTTTTATTTTATTCACAGCTACTTGGTTTATAACAATGTAGCAACCTAACTAGCGCCATTTTGAAGTTCAAAGTTTATGTGTAAAAGTTTAAGTAAACTTTGAACTTCAACAGAGCAGTCAGTATAGCTTTAAAAATGAAGTCCTATCGAAATCGGCTCGGGGCCGGTGGAGGAAAATTATAAAATCCGCGCAACTAAAAAATGTAATTGATTCTTCAAACATATATCTTAATATCTCCGGAACTTGTTGATGGATTTTGATCATTCTTTTTTAAATTTGTATGTACTAGTAGAGAACATTATAAATACGCAATTTTTTTACAAAATTACTAATCTTTTTGAATAGTCTCGTTGAAATCAAAAGTCATAAAACGTTTATCTGATCTGTAGGAATATTTTATTGCAACTAAATACTTTTTAACAATGTATCACCAGTACCATAAATTTATTAAAAGATCAATTAATCGCTGTTTCCATCAAGTACAAGTAAATAATTCCCGCAACAAAAAAAAGTTATTTTGAATAGATTTGAAACAAATTAAGAAAATAAAACTACGTCTAGTTTTGAAAATTGGTGAAATAAGTTGTAGATTTTCATACAATATTTTTAAATTGTAAAAATAAAAATTTATGTCTTTTCACGAATGTCAAGATACTTCTCCATAAAGTGCTTAATTCAACAGTTATTTATTATCGAAAACACTTCAAATTTTCACATCATGTCAGAATGGAATTATTTATTTATCAATAAATTAAAGTTCTTTCTAAAAAATTGGAATTAATTTTTTAGTCTAGTATTTCCAGTGTTCAAATTATTTGGGCTCAAAGAGTCGTTCAAAAAATTATCTAAATATGTATTAAATAATTTAAAATTTTACTTAAAATTAAAACTAAACCAGTCAGTGTTTCTACTCTACAGCATCTGAACGATAGAGATAGAAACTGTCAAAACTATAAAATAATTAAAATCATAAGCTCCAACCCCAAAACACAATAACATGCAAGTTACAAGAATATTTATTAGAAAATATACAAAATAGAACTCTCTTAAAGCACTAAATAAATATGTAACAAACCTTTCATTCGGCAGTTTAATGTTTTTCAAATTTTTTATCAATTCCAATAAGTTCTTTCATTTGAGCAATCTATTCGGGTTATATTTTCTTATAATAAATCATGTGACGTTTTTTGCTGCTTAATATATGCTGATGATATGTGAATAAAAAATACTGGAAGGTAATTAGAACAAAGTCTGGAAAGAGGAATTCCTCATCTAAAGAAACTTCGGAAGAAGGAATCAAATTTACTGCATTCTCTTATATTTTACTGCACTTTAGAGACGCGTGTTGTAAATACAAAATCAGCTTTAACGCCTTTGTGAAACCATCCATCAAGCCAGACGAAAATTGATACCAAAAAGCAGGAAGTTATTAACATTAAACTCTTTACAAGTGACTGGGACAAAATTGACTGCATAAATTTTAAAACTATTGAAGCTAAAATGGTATCCTCATCAGACCGAAAAAGTTATTTGCAAATTTGCATACGTCCAACCAACTACAAATAAAATTCTGGACTTCCCTGGAAAACCTTTAAAAGAGACAAAAGAAAGATAATGACTAAAAAGTCATATGAGAACGGCTTAAAATGGAGTAAGACCTATTTGGCAGGATATAACCAAATACAGTGGAACTATAAAGTCGTATTGGGCGTAATGAGAATCTCTGTATCTTTCCAATGGTCGTAGGTAAAAGTTTATGGTCGGTATGGTAAAATCTAACAGGATATCTAACACAGATATAAATTCATATTTTCAGCGAATAGACAAAGATAACAATCATATTCTCTGGATCCGATCCTAATATAACTAAGAAACTAGAGGTCGATCCTCTAGTTTTTTAAATTCTTATCGGAACCGTTTTTCGTAAACTGTAACTAGTTGATTGTTTACCAGTATTCAAATTAGCGAGTACACAAACATATATGGCTATTATCGTTTATGTGTATAAGTATTGAAGTGAAAGAAACTAACGAAGGATATATTTATTATAACTTGAAAAATAAATTAAACAATACAAATAGTACTTACATTTACATTACACATTATTAAATCGCGAATCGTCTAAATTGACATTTAAAAACATAAGTTTTTCCACTTTTCTTGTTAACCGTGTTCTTCTTTTATTTAAAATTAAACCATATTTTGAACATGTGTTCGCAAGGAACAGATTTTGTTACAATACTACAATATTTTATGAATATAGTGGTTAATATTGTTCTGAAACTATTTTCTTGTGGCATTTTAAATTAATTACTATTTAACTGGGAATAAGCCACAATTAAAGATAAAAATACGTTTACGTAAAATATGTTATTTTATTATATATATTTATTATATCTCAAATATGTAAACCCGCATGGGATAATGAACATAGGGTTCAATGGAATAATTCAAATGTAGTCCTAAAAGAAACGGATGGTAAAAAAAGAAAAATCAAAGAAGCGGCTCTAATTATGCTAAATGAGGCCAATTGTGTCGCAAATTCCTCGGCAGAATGTAGTAGAATCTGGTTACCAATATTGAAAGAGGAAGTTATTAATAAGAAAATACCAGTATTAGTAAGTCAGTAACATATAGAGGATACATCATTTATGTTTTTTAAATAAAGAAACATATAAAATCAGAATTTTGGTGTTTATTGAAGGTAAACCAAATGCACGAACAAATACTTACCATGTCGGGATAGTATTATGAGGTTTTTTTCCTGGTTTTTCCCTCATAATTTACTATGGAATCACTAACAGGAGAATTTTACTGTCATCAGTCCATGTGTTTGTCTTTTTAAAGACGAATTACATGCTATGATTTTTTCTAACGGATATTCTCAAGTTAAAGTTGATTTCATGTAATCGAATGAACTATCTTATAAGTAAAGTCGTCCCAGGAGCGCAACTCAACAATATTGGCAATATCATTTTAAAGTCGTCTACTTTAAAATGCATATTGTATGTCTGAATTGTCTATATAAATGAGTCAGATAAAATTAAATTATTAGAGGAATTTTTCACTATGTAACAAAAAACAAAATTTGTTTAATTTACTGTTTGTATGTTGAGAACGATTTCCGAAGTGGAAATTGAAACGTCAATAAACGTATTTTTATCTTTAATTGTGGCTTATTCCCAGTTAAATAGTAATCAATACTGGTTAAGTTAGGATATACATGGCGATGGTTTTTCCACCACTGTAATGGACAGTTTCAATCTCCATTAGAAATTTTTTATATCGACTTTTATATATCTCGATACAGGTGTATGTTTAGATGAGTCATGTCCAATTAATTCATCAAAAATACACCATGGACTTAAGTCATCTTTATCAGTTTCTTTTTCTTGTACTGGTAGATTTTCAAGATTTACTAAACTTATGCAAAGACGCGTTTCATCCGTTTTCCATAGTTGAAAAACGAACTTTTTAAAAAGTTTGCAGGGTGGATTCCTGGATATAAACTGCCAACAAGAAAAACTTTGTCAGGTTCATTACTTTCGGAATGTTATATCAAAACTGAGCAAATTATTAGATCACAAGTTGTTAAAAAAGTAGAAAATATCTGTATTACTACTGACCTCTGGACATCTGGAGTAACTGAGAGTTACATCGCATTAACAGGACAATATTTAACTGAAAATTTAGAATTTCAAAACGGTTTTATTAGGCTGCTGCCATTTTTCTGAAAACCATAATTCAGAAAACATCGCTTCTGAAATTAGTGAAATTATTAATCAGTGGGGTCTAAAACGAAAAGTAAATTTTGCAGTAACTGATAATGCCTCAAATATGGTCAAAGCTATTAAAGATGTTTTGGAATGAAAACATCTAATTGTTTTGCTCATACGTTAAGTTTATTGGTGGAGGACGCACTTAAATGCTGTCGTGTACAAATAGATAAAATAAGAAGTCCTTTTTTTCGATAATTCGGCAAAAAAAACATTTCAAAAAAAGTACCTTATCTTCAGAAAGGCTTTTAAAGTATCAATTACAACATAACAAAGTTTCCAAACGGCCAATCCAAGACGTGGAAACTAGGTAGAACTTCACCTATTACATGTTAAAAAGAATGACCGAGTTAGAAGACGCAATCTGTTCCACATGGGTATTAGTTAATACAGACTTAGACTTAGACCAAATCTAAATAAAGAACACTGGATTATTTGTTCTCAACTTTACCAAATTTTACGGCCGTTTAAAGAAATAACAAGTACAATGATTGGCCAAAAATACTTGAAGGGTAGTTCAGTGATTGTTATGGTACGCTGCCTGCAAGAATCTTACAATAAAATTTCAGCAAACGGTAACTTTACATCCATAGTATCCGACGTAGTACAATTACTAATATCATTATGTACATCTATGGATTCATGATTTAAAAGTGAAGGGTTTTTCTGATGAAAATGACGCTAAAAAAACAAAAGAAAGAGTTAAGAAGCTGGTTACTTCTACAATTAAAGAACAAGAAGATTGTACTATTGAAAATCAACCAGTACAAGAAAAAGAAACCGATAAAGATGACTAAGTCCATGATGTATTTTTGATCACTTAATTGGAGATGACTCATCTAAACGTACACCTGTATCGAGAGTCCATTACAACGGTGGAAAAACCATCGCCATGTATATCCTAACTTAACCACCATATTCATAAAGTTCATAAAGTACACCATATTCATAAACACATGTTCAAAGTCTGGTTTAATTTTAAATAAAAAAAGAACACGGTTAACAAGAAGTAAAGTGGAAAAAATATGTTTTTAAATGTCAATTTAGACGATTCGCGACTTAATAATAACGTGTAATCTAAATGTAAGTACGATTTATTCGTTTCTTTCACTTCAATAAATATACGCATAAACGATAATGGCCATTATGTTTGTTTATGTAGGTACTCTCTTACTTGAAACTACTTTTAAACAATCATAGTTACTTGTTTACGAAAATCGGTTTAGTTGCGTTAAGAGCGTAGGCGGAAAATTTCAGGCCAATGCTTTTTAAATGCTTTCATTTTGTTTGGAATCCTGAGAAAACTAACAAATATTTTTGAAAACTTTAAATGCAGAATGAAAGATTACATTATTACCGAGGGCCTAAAGTCCCTTAGAATAAACAAAAAGTTTTTTGAATGAGATATTTGAAATTATAAATCACACTAAATTTTTTTTATTCATCCCTGTAACTTATTAAAATAAACATTATAGAAGTTTTCAGGGATTTTCGGCCCTCAGTAATAATGTATTGTTTCATTCTGCATTTAATTTTTTCAAAAATATTTATTAGTTTTCTCAGGGTTCTAAAAAATGAATTGGCCCGAAATTTTTTGCCTACGCTCTTAACGACAAAAACGTCAACAAGTTACAACGTCCCCCCTCTACTAGTCGTTACCCTACTTTAATTCGGTGCTTTGACCAGACAGATGTTGCCAAATAATTGTGTATGAAAATTTTTTAATGTGGCATTATTGTATGCAGTTTATTATTTCATATTGGGAATAAGGCACAATGTGACTTTCAAATAAGCTTATTTTGATGTTTAGATTTTTAATTCGGAAATCGTACTGAAAATACTAAACATTAATAAATTTTATTTATATAAAACGATTTCCCAAGTGGAAATCAAAATGTTATATTACACTTTTTGTAAAGTAAACTAGTGGCATATTCCCAACAAAAAGCAGTCATTTAATCCATTTCGCCCAAATTTGATTACCTTAGAACATTGTTCAAATGCTAAAAAGACAATAGGTCAAATAAAACCAATAAGTTTGGCAACGTTGAACTTCCCCTTTTTTATTATATCCACGCATGCATGTTCGGCGATATAAAGGGCGGACCTAATATACCTCTCTCTTTTTGAAACAGATGATTCTCACTCCATCTCACGTAAGGTCCATACCGACCATAAACTTTTACCTACACTGTCTATGACTATTTGTTTAAAATTCCCGCACTCATAGTTCTTCGCTGTCAAAAGGCTACCGTTAGCTTTATAGTGAACAAAGGGCTCTAAAATTCCAGTTCTGATTGTCTAAAAGACAGACCAATGCAAATTTACTAATCATCAATTAATTGATAATAAGAAAAAAACCTTTTGGCGTTTTCGACTCACTGTTCGTCGTTTTCCAAAAATCACCCGTTGCAAAACATACAATCACACAACACAATCACAAAATTATTTTCAAAAAGAGCAGGTACTTAGTAGAACATCACATTACTATCCATGCATGTTCAGACTCACCAGATGTTCGAATATAACAACCGATTCTCTGTTAAAAGAAAATAAAGCTTTACTTAGTAAAAAGGAAATTACTCAACACACACAATGTAATATAAGCCAATTGGCTAAAGGACGTTAAAATTAAAATTGGCTAACCCCCACCGATATTCAGAGAGGCTATTGAAATTAAAAAATCTAATAAATTTAATCATCCACAAGAGCGTCTGCATTTAAACAAGATGTAGCTTTCAACACTACGGCATTTAAAAACTATTTCCAAGCGCATGGAAAAATTCGAGACCAACCGAGGAAGATTATCAGTGATCAATTGGAGATAGTTCCAGTTCATTAGGACCAAAGGATATATTTGTAAGTTTCGACATATTTTCATTATTTACTATGTAAATTTCCCTAAAAACATTGTCTAAATTCATAAAAACGTTAAGACCATCACAATAAATCATAATAGATAATAAAACAATAGCAATAATTTATAGAATATAAAATATTGAGCTTTGTGGTATAAAACGGTAAAGATTTCCTAGTAATACATGTTATACATAATATCTATTATAATAATAATTCTGCTAACTTCAAACTGCTCACTATAGAGATTTATTAAATATTTATAAAAAATTAATTTGAAAAGGTTTAACTAAAACTTTGTAGAAATTATCAATAAACCATGATGTACATTGGAGTGGCAAAAATCTAAATTAGCCGCCTTCGATTTGATATCTCGTAAGGATCTTCCTCTCGTAAGGTTTGTTTGATAAAAGTGTAAGTCATGCATTTATGAATGCAGAATTACAAATGAAGAGGTAATACGTAGAATAAATATCGATCCAGAAGTTATTATGAATATAAAAAAGAGAAAACTTGTATACTTAGGCCACCTGATGAGAGGACAAAAGTACAAGTTCCTACAAAATATAATGCAACGAAAGATCCAAGGATGCAGAAATCCAGGCCGTAGAAGAATGTCCTGGATGAGAAATTTAAGAGAGTGGTTTGGCTGTACCACTAACGAATTATTCAAAACAGCAGTTAATAAAATTAGAATCGCCATAATCATATCCAATCTCCGATAGGCCGATAGGAGAGTCTCCGATAGGCCAATAGGAGAGGCACTCAAAGAAGAAGAAGAATGCATTTTGCTATTTTAACACTCTAACTCAAGAAGTTCCAGAATTATTAATTTGTTAGGGCTATTAGTTTATTGGATTAATGACTTTCCTAGAAAACAAAATTATCGACTTGTTAAATTTAGTCAAGATACCAGTTTAGAGCATAAATTTAAGAATTTCAATCTTTTAAAAAATAGGACGCTGTAAAATAAACAGTTTATTAAAAGAAGTTTTAAACTGTTCATTAATTTGAAATAACCACTATTCAAATATTTATTTTATAAAAAAAAACCTGCACACAGAGAAAATGTAAAAGAATCTGTTAAAAAAATACAAGATATTAAATTTTTGAGTAATATATAAAATTAATTATAAAAATTAATAAATACAAAATTAATTTACACCTTCACTGCCAGACAACGCATCTTGCGCGGTTACTCTCTTCGGGTGTCTCCACCGCGCTAGGTGCGTTTCGTCGTCGTTTGAATTTAAGGTTGTATTGAAAGGAGGGACATCGCTTGATTTGAACGAATAATCGGTTGGCCACCCAGTAGTAATTTAGTAATCGTGCAGGGTGGTTTGTTCGAAGTTCTCTTCGTGCAGTTGCATAAATATATGTGTTGCGACATTTTACATGCCTACAAACATTTTTACAAATGTAAGTATTATATTTTGTGATTTAGTTTATATTTGCATATGTCTAGAATTAACACCAATATAGAAGTATGCTTACTCTTTCAACTATAAATGCAGAATGTATCACTTGCGCAGTGCCAGGCACGTGGTGCGCACATATTCAAACAATATTATATCTTTTTGTTCTGTTACAGATTGCCATGGATCAAAGACCTGGGCCTTCAAAGGAAAGTGAACTCCAGAAGAAAAGATGTAAATATCATAATAAAAGAAAGTTGACATATGATGAACTTCTTATACTGCTTGAAGATTCAGACGAAGATCCGTATATAAATCATAGTGACGACGATCCCGAATTCAATCCTAACAGTGCCAGCGATTTGGATGAGGAGATAGAACCAGATTTACCGCTAACTACATCTGTGACTATAGATTCTTCGCTAGCTAACCCATTTGTTATAAATTCTGCTTCAGCTAAACCTTGTTAACGTAAGAGGGACAGGGCCAATAGATTATTTCAACTCATTGGTAAAGGAAGAGCTATGTGATATTCTCTATGCTAGAGCTAAAGCCCATAAGGTGGAATTACTTTCGAGAAGCGGTATTCAGTCAAGAATTAGTCGTTCAAAGGACATTACTAGAAGTGAAATAAAAGGTTTTTAGGTTATTATTTCACATAGACACAATTCGTTTAAATAGGATCAACGATTACTGGAAAAAGCACTAACCTAATACCCTAATGTAACAATAAAACAGTGAAAACTTTGTTTTCAAACTTCCACAAAATTTATTTTAACTATTATCACTACAGCTGTTTCGGCTGATTGCCTTTCTCAAGTGATCTATTTTTGGCATGAGTTTACAATTTATAGTCTATAATGAAATAGGTTGAGGAGGGGAGAACTGTTTGTCTCAAGTTGGTCATTCAGAATTATATCGGTGTTTTTTAATTTGTTGATTTCCATAGATTCTAACAAAGATAGCTTAAGGACTTTATTTTGAATGCAAAAATTTTTTGGAGAAATTGAAAAGAATGCGTGGTTTGCATTCAAAAACTTTCTTGAAAATACACGAGCAGTGAATTACGCCGACATTGTCCAGTAATTCTTGAAGAGCTTCCAAAAGCTAGTTTGCAACATGAGCAATAAAGTGCATTTTTTACATAGCCACTTTGCTAATTTTCTGGACAATCTTGGTGCGGTGAGTTATGAGCAGGGTTTTTTAATCGTTTGAAAGAAAAATATTACGTAGGATACTGCGCCCAATAAGTAAAATCAAAAACTGGCGAATTAGGTATAATAGAGAAATATACGAGCAATATTTACGGCGAAGCAACTCTAGCACAATACACTAAACTGCAGAGATTACGGTGGGCAGGGCACCAGGTCCGCATGCATGAGAATAGAATCCCCAAAAAATTACTGAATGCATGAATGCAGGGAAAAAGACCTGTTGGAAGACCTAAAACGAGATGGGAAGACGAAGTCGATGAGGATGCCAGGAACTGCCTGGGAAGGAGATAATGGAAAATAACAGCGGTAAATCGAAATGATTGGAAAAGCTTGTTGAAGGAGGTCAAGGCCCGATTTGGGCTGTAGTGCCATTGGATGGATTAGCGTTTTCATCAAGATTTTAAGGTGATGGAAGCACGGTATTAAGGTAAATGGGATGTACATATGATGGCTGACCATTGTTGGAGCATCTAGTGTACACAAACTGAACTCTCCAGAAAAAGCTGTAAACGAAATTTTTTGTTTTATTTGTAAGTACTGTTTATTAAGTAAACAGTTTTATTTGTATGAACTCGATTTAACGTACATTAAGAGCCGGTTCTACAATCAAAGTATAAATTAGAGAATAGTTATTCTGAGTATAACTTACACTTGAGTTTATTCCAAGTATAACCTTTCGAGCGTTCTACATTGTGAAATGGACAGCGGAATAGTTATTCTGGGTATAACCACAGAACACTAAGGGCCGCGCCGGTTCTACAATGATAGTATATACTGAGAATAAAGTTATACTTGGAATAACTTCATTAATGGCATTCTACAAACAAGGAATAAGATAATCGGAGTATTTCTGTATGAAATATTCTCTTGGAATAACTTCATTCATGGCATTCTACAAACAAAGAATAAACAAGGAATAAGATAATCGGAGTATTTCTGTAGGATAACTTTATCCCTTCAAAGTTGAGCAGATATACCGAGTATAAATTTATACTGCATTTCTATTGGTCGGCGACGGGTTGTCAAATCTGTAATATTTTAACCTTACTTTATGCCATTCGAGCTTTGAACTGCTGTTTTGTTTATTTTTATATATAAAATAAAAATTTTTGATGTGGATAGTGTTGTATTAATATTTTTGAATCTGATGTTAGAATTTTTAGAATCGGTATGAATTAGATATATATTTATGTAGCATTTTAAGAAAATAAAATTATTTAGGACAAATTATTTTGAAGAGTATGACGAATTAGAATTCTTCACTCGTTTTCGTTTACAGAAACATACGTGCAGAATTTTATTGCATCAAATAGAAGAAAGAATATTGTCTCTGACTGAGCAAGTTTTAATTTAAACAATTGTATAAATTTTTATGACGAAAAATATTTTTTGCTCTTACAAACTGTTTGTGTTTAATTTTAAATATATTTTCTAAATTAAATCAATTATAATTTACTATATACATTCATTCATATTAAAATCTTTTTTTATACCTTACATGTCTTTTTATACTCGGTTCGCTATTCCCAGTCCGAACTGTCTAGCGAATTTAGTAATTATTTTTTTGCGAAGTTAGTTACTTTTTGACAGACTAAAAGTGGCTGGAAATTACTATACAACCAAGCATACATACTCATAACTAATATTAATAGTAAACTATATAGCTATGTTATACTTATATACTTATATACTTATAATAGCTATGTTAAATTATAACAACTAAAATATGTTTTTTAAATATATACTACCCAAAATTTGATGGGTTTAGTATACACTTCCACTATTTAGAATAATTCTTCTTTTTTCAAAGAAACAAGTCTGCAATAGTAGTATACTTGAGCTATTAATACTGAGAAGTAGGAATTGTTGTGTTGTAGGTTTCCGACAATGAATCTGTCAAAATATGCCCGAGCTAAACGAATGAAGTATACAAATTTTTTTATGTTGGATAATTGTCCCAATGTCACTGTCAATAAGCATTTGAACTAATTTTAAGAACATCAGATCTACTATTTCGTTTTACCTTAGTGTTTTGTGGTTTTACCCAGAATAACTATTCCGCTGTCGATTTCACAATGTAGATCGCTCGAAAGATTATACTTGGAATAAATTCAAGTATAAGTTATACTCAGAATAATTATTCTCCAATTTATACTTGGATTGTAGAACCGGCCCTAAGGTAAAACGAAATAGTAGATCTGATATCCTCAAAATTAGGTCAAATTGTTATTGACAGTGACATTTGGCAGTTGTCATAACTGTAAACTTTGTTTACCATTGAAAGTATTTTATCTATTTTATCTTTATCTAGTATTTTATCTACGTTTATATTATTATACTTTGCAAAATTAATATAAAATGGATAAAAAAAGATGTAACAATTTTACTTATACAGAAATTGAATTCAAATTCTACATAAATATATATCTAATTCATACCGAATTCTAAAAGTTTTCGGATGCCTTAGCCTAGGTATTCCTTCTTCAAAATCTTCATCATCAGATTCAAAAATATTAATATTAACTGGATCCATATCAAAAATTCTATTTTATATATAAAAACAAACAAAACCACAGTTTAAAGATCACATATTTGACAACCCCTGACGGACCAAGTTATGCTATAGATATACTCCGATTATCTTATTCCTAGTTTATTCTTTGTATATAGAGTATAACTTTATTCTCAGTATATACTAGTATTGTAGAACCGGCCCTAAATGTTTTGCAAACTACTGTAGAATTGGTACGTTTTTATTTTATGTTTCTTTATGCATAATTTTTGAGGATATCCTGTAGTTTAAAAAGCTGACGTGATAGACAAAATCTGAGGTTATTCTCAGATTCAGACGACAAAAATTGGTGAAAAACAAATTTCGGATCTAACTCAACAAAAAATGTGTTCCCCAGTGTTATACATCTCAGTTTTGTTGTTTTGATACCATACCGCTGCGTTCTTGTTGTGAATTTATTTTATTTTTGCTATTTATACTACATATATTATTTTATTTATTGTGTGGACCAAGAGAAATGTAAGTACTTTACAGTATTTTTATCCCTACACTGTACAATATGACTTCAAAATGAAAACACAGTTCGTGCACCTTATAGGAAAAAGTTAAACTGTTGAAACGTTTGCACAATGGCGATAGTGCGTCTAAATTAGCATTTAAGTATGGATTTGGGAACTCTACGATCACTGACTGGAAAAGAAATCGATCAAAAATAGAACCGTTTTGCACAGAAAGTAAATGTACAGAAACTGCCAAAACTACTTCACTTGAAAAGCTTGACCAAGCTTTGTTTTCCTCAAAGAGAGGGAAAAGGGAACGACGATTAATGGGCCCCCTTTTAAGAAAAAAAAGTACAGGTCGCCTTGATCGTTTCAAGAAGCATCACTACATACGCTGGCTGACCATTACTGGAGAAAGGTTGTCGTCTGATGAGGCTACAGTGTTTGAATATGTAGGTACATTTGCTGACATGATTGATGCAGAAAACATTCCCGTCAGCAAATATATAATACTGATGAAACAGGCCTTAACTTTAAGGATTTGCCAAGCAAAAGTCTGGCTGCTAAGGAAGGATTAACCGCTCCAGGATTTAAAATCAGCAAAGAACGGGTAACCCTTAGGTAAAGAGACCTTGTGCAAAATATTCCTGGCTGTGAAAAGGCAAATAACAATGATATAGAAGAATGGGTGCGAGCTGATGATGATGAACGCGAGATATATGATGATCAGCAAATTATTGAAATGGTTGCAGAAGAAATTTCAAAACCCTCTGATGAAAGTAATTGGGAAGATGTCAACAGCGAACAGCGTGTAACCCACACAGACGTTGTGATTGTGGTTTATCTAGTGGTACGCTAGATCTTTAATTCTTCATTAAAGCAAAGAAATTTAACTGATTCTTAAAAAAAAAACTTACATTTGAAAGGTTTATTAGTTAAGTACTTTCAGTTAAGTCATTTTTAGATATATATTGTAGTAGTTCTTAGAGTAACTGCTCTTAGAGGAACTGTATTTATTTTAAAAAATCCACTAGGAAACTAAATTCCTGTAGCTGGCTGTATACCATATATCACAAAAAATTTATTTCAAATCCTTTATAAAAGGTATATAATAAAGTACCCAAACGGCCTATCACAATTACATAACAGAACGTTTTCGGATTGTTAAATCCATCATCAGTGTAAACGGGGTATACATGCTATGAGCCACCAAAATATATGGGTACAGCAGTTGTTATCAACAGGTCCTCGAAGACACTTCGTCTCAGGACCATTTTACCTATGTAGGGTCATACGTCGCCATGTTATGAATTCCAACGGTAACTTAAACATACTAATTTGTAACTATATATAATGTAAAACAAGTGTAAATTACGTTTACACTGATGATGGATTTAACAATCTGACTGTAATGTAATTGTGATAGCCCGTTTTGACATTTTATTATATTGGGACCGTGCAAGTTCGGAACAGCGACACCTGGTGTCGTAAATCAGCAAAATTTACTGCGCTTTCATGTTAGATCGAGGTTACCGGATAACTGTCAAGGACGTAGCCCCAAAAAAGAATAAGAAGAAAAAGTAAGATTGAGGTTATGTCGGTATATTCTTAAAAAGTAAACGTTGTATGTAGTGTAAATACAAATAAATATATTATTAAATTACAGCATTACTGTTAATATGGATGCAATAATAAAAACTGGATTTGAGAAAGTAAATCACCAAATAACTTTTCAACCAAGCACTGAGTCAAATGGAAAAGCTTTAGTAGTGGCAAATGTCAAAAAAGAATGGAATAATTAAGAAAAATAAATTACCATAAATAATGCTAATGCATAAATTAGCAGGTTAAGCGAATGATATCATGATATTGGTTTGAACAATTAATTCTTTCCCTGTAAACTTTTGGACAGCGAATATATCTTAATGCATCTTCAGAAAAACTTGAACTTTTGAACTTTTGTAAACTTCAAAAAAATAAAATTTAAACATTAAACTTGATTTTTGGGTTAAAATGGACTCTAGGTGAGTGTTATGAAACTAAAATTTACACTTAAAAGTGAACTTTTATTTATTATTTATTTCAAACTGACTTTTAAATCGGGCGCAAGAATAATGCATAATTTAGGTTATGTTACTTATGCTTTTTTTATGATATAAATCCACTTTTCTCTTTGTAGTAATTTGTGCTTCGAAGTTGGAAACGAATAAAACTTAAATTGACAATTTTTTGTTGTATTTTTACAATTTATAACACAGCATTTCCTAAATCCCATTTTCTTCAGTGACAGAAGGTGTAAATAAACAAACGAATATGAAATATGACAATTGACAATATGAATTTATGAAATCTATGAAATTTGCAGTAAAAAATGCAAGATTTCTCCGCTACTCGCGCACGATCGTTTCTCGTATCACATCCAAGTACTTGTACGTCGCCAATACCTTTTATAAAGGATTTGAAATAAATTTTTTCGTATTTATTTTCGTATATTGTCAAATTGTGTTTCGGATTAAGCAGATTACCGAAGTTCTGATTAGCGGGACTCTACTGTATAAGAAAAATTCACGTGGCACCTAGTGTGACACATACTTTTCGCGCTGGCAGCGAATGTGTTAACTGAATTTTTACTGTATTTGAAAACGTCATATTTTCAAAATGTACCAATTTAAGTTCTTAAATAAAAAAAAATAATACTCGAAAGAAGAAGGAAATCGATAATCGTGAGTGTGTGTGTGTGTATGTTTGGTTTTAAAGTACATTAGTCACAGATCGTTTAAAACTGAAAAAATTATCTAGGTGCACCAATTGAGATCGGCAAAATATATAGTATACGATGAAGAATCAGAAGAATAGTAAGTAGGGCAGTGGATGGGTTTTTATTGAAAAATGCATTCGAAACAATTAAATCAAGTGTAAATTAAAAAAAACACACAAAGAAAAAAAAATAAAATAAAGCATTACATATAAACCAGAACGAGAAGATTGCGTCATTATGTGAATTACTCCAAAGTCTTTCATGGCAACTGTGCAAAGTATTATTAAGTTTCACAAATAATAAATATATGTCCCATAATAGTATTGATTCATGAATCATTCACTTTATTTTGTCTTTTGAGCTCTTTCCGCCTAAATTCTACATGACAGCTAATTATACAGTTCTAAGTACCAACATAGTAATTAAAAGAAATCCCAAATAATTATGTAACAATAAAACACTGGAAACTCAAGTCAGACTTGAGAAAGGCAATCAGCCGAAACAGCTGTAGTGATTAGAGTTAAAATAAATTTTGTGGAAGTTTGAAAACAAAGTTTTCAGTGTTTTATTGTTACATAAAATGAATTTCCATCAAGTAACGGTCGAATCCATCAATTATCCCAAATTATTACTATAAATTAATCTAAAAACTCTAAAATTCTTTTTGTACAATTAGTGAATAAAACTACAGATAAAACAAGAGTTGGATAAACACAGCCTAAATAATAAAATTATTATGTATACCAATTATATCTATAAAATACTGAATGGAATAAACCTAAACATTTGTTAATAGTTCAAGTCTTTAGAATAAATAAAAATTAACATGACTTCTTTAAAAGATTGCCAAGCTGGAACCTTTTCCTGCCTATTTTATTGAAATGTTGGCTTTCTTCTTTAAAACATCCAGGCAACGGCCATACATTTTATGGTACTTCTCTTGAGAGCTGACAGACTTTCAAGAAAAAAAAATTCGAAGCAAAAGTGTAAAGCCAAGAAGATAAGATAATTAATATAAATATGTATGCTGATACTTGTGAATCTGTATAAACAACTATATGTACTTTATTTTAGAATAAATCATAGAACCCTAATGTCACCGCAAGCCTCCAGTTCGATTTATTAATTAATATCATTTATAAAATTTGGCTATATTTAATATTTTATATTTCCTTTCTGCTGTTTTAGTAAGGTGAAAATTAAGAGTACCATTTAATGTTTTCAAGAATTGATATCATGCGCATATAATCCCCTGATTTTATTCTAAAAAAAATATTTTGAAATCTATACAAAAAGATCACAGAGATCCTCGCATACAATATAGTTCTCTATCATATTTATAAAAAAAAGATGCGAGAATCTTTGCAAAAGCGAACTGAAAACGAAAAGTTTAAACAAATCACCTTTTTATCGAATGTTTACAATTCATTTACATTTACATCATGTGCTTCATGCTACATCATACAAAAATTTTCTCCCACGTCATTTTTGAGTTTATAAAATCAATCTTTAATTATCTGACAAACGTTAATACACCAATCGGCCACATTTAGACTACGGAAAAATACTCCTAACGATTTTTCTATTTGCTTACTTTTATTACAGGAATGTAAATTATCGATTTTTCCAATAATAATAGAAAAACTACCAAAAAACGGTACAAGTACTTTTTAGTTTGCGTTTAGTTTCGTTTGCCAATTAGTATATTAAAAGTTCATCGAAAACGATCAACTATTAGTCACTATACAGTCTGAGCAGTGCAACCTGCTCATTTGGGCGCATAGCTAGGCCATAAAGTCTGGATCACTATAGTCGTTTTCACTCTCGTCTCCCGATGAACTCGCGAACTTTCTTCGCTTCTTTTTATGTCTGTGTTTTTTCACTTTTTCCGCTTTTGGAGTCCGCGGAGTGCGTTTCGTATCACTATCGAACCGTCGGTTAGATATCACCAATTTGGGCACTTTTGGCGGGTCCTGCAACAAAAACTTCTTTTAGTATATTAGGCCAGTAAAAAAAAGCTGAAATAATCTTATACAGATTTTTGAAGATTTTAAAAAGTATATAAGGAATAGCTGATGACAAATCCTTTAAACATGTACAGCTGATTTTGCTTTGAACAATCATAAACAGTAAAAAAAATCATTATTTGTCTATAACACGTTTCTTATACATTTTAGAAAAAAAATGGTTCAAATAAAAGTTGTAGATATTAAAAAATTGTTTAATTTGAGAGTTTTTAAATTAAATTACATAAACAATTGACCGAGATAATTGCAAAAAACCCTTATTTTTACAGTCATTTATAAGAACCGTTTGAAAAGGGCTGACTTTTTAGTTTATACAGGTTTTTAATAAATTTAGTATTTTTATGTCACGCCCTTGTAAGTAGGCTCACTGAAAAGATGGTGAAAAACACAATCTTTAATAAAAAAGAACCTTCTACGACCAATAATAACTAAGATGAATAAATTTTATGATCCATTTTATAGATGGCACATACCAAGAAGGAATAAAAAATTACTCAAATTATTTATTATTTCCTCAAGTTCAGCTTGGGTTAACCCTTTCAGGATGGTTGACCGATATATCGGACAGAAAGAAAACTGCCGACAGAAAAACACGGACGACTGACCGATATACAGATTGAACGAAATAAATTCGGAACATAGGAATATAATGTATTTCGGCTCAATTCTGTTGTAGGTGGTTGGCCAACAAAAGATTGTCAAATAATTATATTATAAAAATCCAATACTCCAGCAGGTTGCTGGACTCTGAACTCATAAAAATTGAAAGCTACACATAAATCTACGATTTTATTATGCTGTCAAACCAGTTATAGTCCAGGAAATGAAGTATTTCACCTCGCAATTTTTTCGTGTTGCGTAGATTGACTTGAAATTTAACAGAAGGTAGGTAATAGCCTAAGGATCAAAATCTATATCGAACCAAAGTGCGCCAAAGCCTAGGGGGTGGTTGCCACCCCATCTCCGGGGTGAAATTTTTTTTTTTACGTTTTAACTACAGGTTTCGATTAAAAAAGTGATTCTAAACAAAAAATGTGCTATACATTTTTTTTATATAATGATATTTTTCAAGTTATTCGCGATTGAAAGTAACAACTTTTAGACGAAAAAATCCACGTTTTTAATCGACTTTTCGCGAATAACTTGAAAATGGTGCATTTTATCAAAACAATTGTAGAGAACAAATTTGTAGCCTTTAAAAAGACAAATACAATTCATTTTTTAAAATGTTTTTGCGATATAATAGAAACCGAAATACGGCCTATCAATGTTTAGCGGTTTTCTTCAAATGCCAAATTTGAAAGATTCATAGTCAAATATCGGGAAAATGATGCATTTTTGGAAGAAAACAGAACCTTTTTTAAAGAGCATAAATAGAACTATCATAAAAAAAGACTCTAGCTCAAAAATTTGAGTTATGATGAAAATAAGGTCAATACCTCATTTTTTACGAAAAAATCGATGAAAACAACCCCCTAACCACCCCCATAATCAAAATCGATCTTCACCCTTCTGCAATTCCCTTTGTACATGTATTGTTAATACGTACAGGAAGTTTGACCCATTTAAATGCTTAGTTTTAGAAAAAGTACAGCTTAAAGAGAGAAACGATTTACAATTTTATATTTTTTACCCTTCTTTTTTTAAATATGCCCGAAAATACTGAATATATGAAAAAAATAAAAATTACCAAATTGTAGCTTTTTTAATGACTAAAATTATCCTTTATTTAGATTTGTTGTACAATGAATATTTGGCGAGATATAGCCGTTTAAAGCATCGATTTACGATCAAGCACCATCTTTTTCGAGCCCTTTAAACTCACCCCATTTAAAAACCAAGGGTTCCAAAAAGATTTAATTCACAGATCCTTGTAGCTCTTAAAAACCTCTACAAATTGTTTTTGAAGAAGCACTCTATCGTTAAAAATTAAAGGAAATACGTTAAAAAAACCAGTTAATTTTTTTCCGGAAAATTCCATTAGTATAGTAAAGTACATTTCGGGGCATAATATTCTACAAAACCGGTATATTAGCTAGTGGGGCGTTATACATTCGAAATTGTAAGCGTTCTTATTTTGAAATCCCATACAACAGAATAAAACATCTGCTCATATGTCTATGGCTTGACAATGAAAATATCAGAGCAACAGATTGGGGATGGTATTCCAAGATGGTTTGTTATTACCCGTACGCACGAACAAACAACCTGCACCGATGAACTTTTGAAAATTATTTTTTGCCAATGCAAAAAAGGATGCGGCGTTTCATGTGGGTGCAGAAAAGTTGGTTTATACTGTACTCTACTTGTTCTGGGTGCTCAGGTGAAGGGTGCAATAACAGTCCACCAATAATTGAAGAATATGATGATGACATAAATTACGATGAATATGTAATTGATGACGAATAAAATTAATATTATAATTGTTTTACCTATAAATGTAAATATTTTCAACTATTTATGTAAATGTATAAGAATATATGGTGCCTTTTTATGTTGATAAATTTTTTTGTATTTAATTTTACTTTTTTCAATTTATATCTTATAAAATAGTTTATAAAAACTGCAATGTTGTAAAGGGTGATTTTGAAAAGCTGAAAAAGTTGCAAAATTTTGGCAAAAAATTGTTTTCACCTATAGCAGTCATAACAATTGATTTTTAAGGGTTGAAAATATATGAATTTGTATTTTAAAGTCTAAAAAATCACTATTTAACCAATCCAAACCAAATTTCACTCATCTTAAGATTTGTAATATTATTTTACAATTTTTTAAAATTAGGGGTAGTTTTTACCCCTAAGAACAATCAGGGCTCATCGGCATAAACTATAAAGCAGAGGGTGAGTTGAGCTTAATTCCAAATTTTTATGCAAATCGTTCCAGGGTGAAATCATTTTCTTCGCATTACTAAATTTTTTTATATTAATCTCTAATAAGGGTCGCTTTTTAAGGGTTAAAATATGATGGAACTTTATTCAAAAGCACGAAACTATCATTATTTAATTAATTCAAACCAAATTTTACCCATATTCAGGTTTAATATGTTATTTTATAATTTTTGACAATTAAGGGTAGTTTTCACCCCTAAGAACAATCAGGGTTTGTCGACATGACATAAACTATAAAGCAGCGGGTGAATTGAGCTTAAATCCAAATTTGTATCCAAATCGATCCAAGGCGAAATCATTTTTTTAGAATTAGTAATTTTTTTACATTAATCTCTAACAAGGGTTGCTTTTTAAGGGTTGAAATATGATGGAACTCTATTCAAAAGTATAAAATAATCATTATTTAACTAATTCAAACCAAATCTTACCCATATTCAGGTTTAATATGTTATTTTATAATTTTTGACAATTAGGGGTAGTTTCACCCCTAAAACCCTTCAGCGGACTTCGGTTCGATATAGATTTTGATCCTTGGGCTATCACCTACCTTCATTTAAAATTTCAACTGGATACATGCAGGACGAAAAAATTGCGAGGTTTTAACTTTTTTGGAGCTTCATTTCCTGAACTATTATCGCTCCCTTAGACAAAACCCGTCTTACGCAAACAACTTTGTTGTGAGACAGATAGTTGAACGATATTTTATACAATGTCTATACCCAGGTATGGGTTTATTTTTGTCCAAGTTTTATATTGGTCCATTATTTCTAATGCAGTTCAAACAGACATGTATTAAGTTGTATGTTCCGTTTTAATTTGGTTCAATCTGTATATGTCACTATGTTTATCCGTCTCCAAAGACCAGTGTCTGATTAATTAGCCAAAATTTTAAAATGAAATTGGCAGGTAGACGACTGGCGAATATATGGTGAGCTCATAATTTGTCACACAGACGAGTGTCGTTTATATCAGTCACCGATATATGCGACACTCGGCTAGAGAGAAAGATGCGCACGCAGCATACAGATTACTTGAAATTTCCGGTCGCTACGTCGCCATGTGTTTCAGTAGCAACTAAAATGTCGTGCAACGAGAACGCCGGGCCTTCGAGCAAAGTAATTAACGTTAATATTAAGACTACAAATGATTATTCTTCGTATTGAGGATTAACCCAACAGGAAGTGGCTAATTTACTAAAAATAGTGGACACATCTGAGTTTTCTGATAGTGAAGAGGAGCCATTTTCTGATAGTGGACGTGAATATTTGAAAGATATTGAGAAGAAAGACAAAAAATTGATGAAGATGTAAGCTTAGAAAATTGTGACAACTTAGATGCAAACGATCAAAATAATTGAAAAAGATAATAGTGACAGACAAATCCAGTGGGAAAAAATCAATTCGTCCCCAAGTTACATAAATTTGATGATAGTCAGAGCTGAGTACAGGACATGATGAACTAACGGAAGAACCAAAGGCAATAGATTATTTTTTGAAAATTGTTACCGAGGATACAGCCAAATATATAATTGATGAAACTAACAGGTATGCTATGCAAAAAAATGATAAAAAATGGAAACATCTTTATTTAGATGAGTTCTTTACCTTTCTTGGATTGACTATGATTATGTCCAAAAACAAAAAACTTGAAGTAAAGGAGAATTGGTCAAAAGATCCTCTTTTGTACTTCGCATTGTTTAGCAGAAAATGTCAAGAGACAGATACTTATAAATCATGAAATATTTGCATCTCTCTAACAATAAACATGCAGAACCTGGTAATCGTTTGTGTAAAATAAAGGAGGTTTTGACACAAATAAAATAAAGATTTCAGTCACAATTCTATTCCTTTGAAAACCTCTTTATTGATGAGAGTACTATATTATTTAAGGGAAGATTCCTTTTTAAACAATGCATAAAAACCAAACGCCACCGTTTTGGTATAAAACTTGTGACTGCGAGACTGGTTTTGTTCTGGATTTTATTGTTTATGTTGGGAAGAATACATATTCTACTGAAGACCCTATCAAAGGCTAGGTTTCCAATATCAAATCTTCAGAATTCATATCCGAAATTGGACAGTATAATCTTATCACCCAGTAGACCGAATGAATTTATTTGTTATTAAATACACACAGTTAATTAGGTTACATACGGATTTGGTCAATTATCAACATTATAATTTGGACATCAGTCAAAAGTGCTGACAAAGTTAAACAATTTACATAAATTAGACACACAGATCACGCGAGGCCCGCAAATATATTGACCCAATTAAAACTTATATAAAACTAATATCTCTTGCCTAGAAAAGCATTCAATCAATATTCACTCAACAAACGTGATAGTCTTCAACGCTCAACTGCAACAGTCTCTACTCAAAGTAATCCCGGGTCAACACCCATAGTGTACGTCTCATCAATAAACTCTGCTACTATTATTTGGTGTTTCCATTACAACTGAACGAACATCTTCACTGAGCCAACGAAGGGGAATTTGTTCACTAGGGTGCCACTGGAAAAGTTGTGGCCCAGCTTATGAAACCATATCTAAACAGAGGCCACTCACTGTTTACTGAAAATTTTTATAGCAGTCTAATCTTCACATTATTTGTATAAACATTAAACAAATTCTTGTAGGACTGTTAGATCTAAAAGGCTTCACATGCCTTCTTTGCAAGAAAAATTGAAAAAAGGTGAAGTAGATTGGAGAAATTCTGACATTTGCTTGGTGTTTAAATAAAAAGACAGAAGAGATGTTATGATGATAACAATAATGCATGAAAATAAAATGATCGTTCTTGACAAAATTTATCCTACTACTAAAAAACTAGTAAGGAAACCAGATTGTGTTATTGAGTACAATAAACAAATGGGGTCAGTCGACCGCTATGCCATGATGATAAGTAGCATTGATTGAATGAGGAGACCACCAAATAGTACAAAAAATTATTTTTTCACACAGTAAATATGTCATGCTATGTTCTTTCTTGCAATGTTTTATTAAAAGTGCAATAGGGTTTTCTCTTTTTACTTTCTTGTTCTGGTTCCATATTAACAATAGAATGGTATGAAAAATGTAAAGTCAACTAAACAATGCTTCGGACCTTCGTTGATGATCACTAATCTATTTTAGGTTTCAAACTGATTAGTGATATAAAATAAATGTTTACATAAAATCATAATGCAATGCAGCAGATTTGATCTTGTTTCAAAGTACGTAACGGTTTGGAAATTAATCATTTATTCTTCAAGAATATACAGCGAATGAAATCAACAAGTTTGTTTACCTACTTAGAATGGTTGACAAAACCGAAAAAAAAAAAACATTTATCAGCAATCATTACATTGTTGAATGCGGCACACCTCGGTCTGCATGATTGATGTGTATACAATATACAGGATAATTAAAATACAAAAACGAAAAAAAAATGCACAGTTCGAGTTTTACTGTAACATAATACCACGATAATATGCATGCGTTTTGGATGTGGTATTAGTATTACAGTCTAGAAATTTTCGACTTTTATTCGTCCCAACTATTCAATTTGATGTGAATTCTTAGAAGAATAACGTATTTAAAATTTCAAAATAGAATTTTATCAAAAATTCACACGACTTATAACTTGTCACACTAAGTATAAATAAATTATTATATTATAATGGGTATTTTAAAATACCTTATAATTATCGAGTACTACTTGGTCTGCCTCCGTCAATATTGATGATGGCGCCCCTGAATTGGCTTGAGGAGTTGCTTGTGCATTAGCTAGTGCAGTAAGTAATTTTGGAGCGTTCTCTTCATCATCGGGATCGTCAGGATCTAGTTGTAGCATCAACTGTTTGAACTGAAACAATATACAAAGCTTTTATATTTTCTAATCGCTGAGTACTCAACAAAAAAAACTTACGTCTATGTACTGTCGTATGAGATCCCTTCTGCCATCCACATCCAAGTACTCCGAAGGTTTGCCCTGTTTCAGTTTATGTACTGTCGCTTTTGGATTGAAAAGTGCATTCGATCTGCGTTGAATAGCTTTTTCATAAACCTTCGCAGCTTCTGATGGAGAATACTGTTGAATTTTCCTAAAAACGTTGCCGGTTGTCAAGAAAATGAATCATATCGTTTAAATATTTTAAATTTTATCAGCTTACCATAATGAAAATTTAAAATTAATAGCTGCAAAATAACTTAGCTAGCTAAGTTTTACATCAATACCACGACTTACCCATCACTAAGTCCATATATATCTTTAATATGTTGTTTTAACATAAGAAGAAGTAAGCATCCTTGAGCGGCTGTAATACATGCCTGCAGTTGGCTTGTATCTTCAGGTACACGACTTAACAGACTCTCTTCATCATCATCATCCTCGTCAAGAGCAGACACCATATTAACTGGCTCGCCATTTTCAGTATCAATAATTTTACTTTGACCCTCAACAGCAATCAAATCCTAAAATATTGTGGTAAGAATTATTATTATTTAAATCACGTGTCAGGTAAATGATACTTACATCTCTAAAATTCTGCAACAAATTTGTTCCAGAGACTGAGATCATAATATCAATATGATGCACGATAAACAAGGGCTCATCCTGAACTTGATACGGGAAATACGCCATATTATCGGCCAGGTACAACATGTAGGATAATGTGGTGCGCTGAAAATACCACATAAATAATTTAGAAAGTAAAAACACTGTATATAAGAAGGGGAATACGCAGAAAGAAAATCTTTACTATATATTTTATTTTTAATAGCACCAAGGCTATTTCATTTATGTTGAGTCATATTTGAGTTGAATTATTTAATGACCCTTAATTTAATTTTAAAAATCGAATAAAATGATAACTTTATTCTACATAAAAATGGTTTCTGAGCGAGACATGAAGACAATGTATCAATTGGAGCCCTTTATGCAACAAGGAAACAACCGACATTAACTTAGTTTTGAGAAAATCATGAAAAATGTTTTATTATTTGAGGGAATTATTTGGATATAAAAATAATAAAAAACGACTCAAAAGTAAACACGTTTATTATAACTTATGGATATTAATGATATAATCAAATTAACAACTAAAAAATTAACTCCTAAGTAAGAAAAAACCACGTGGTTCTTTGTTGTTAAATATAACATTAACAATCCGCATCTGATTCGAAATCTGAATTTCGAATCAGATGCGGATTGTCCGTCTATATCCTCGATTATAGTATTATCTACTAAAGATTTGTATAGAAATCGTGTTAACTTAATGGTATTAAGTTAAGATAACTTTGTATATCTTTAAGTTTTGCTTCCGAAACTGGCTTTCCTTTAGGCCACAATGGTTCCAAATACGTGGCAAATTGTGGCCCAGTTGAAGGTTCTCTTCATGTTCCCTTTTTTATGCTTATACTGTATAATCGTCAGTGTCTTGATAAGTCGTTTTAAAAAATATGCTATAAACCTAATCTTTACACAATTTAATTTCTTTGGTTTGTAACCAACTTATTGTCTTGGTTTTACTTTTTTCTGTTGTTGATTCATTTTTCTAATTTTGCGGTACTCAAAAGACCGTCTTGTGTTATAATATTTACATTAATAGGTCGTTTTTGTCTACAAGTTTTCATTATACGGCTATATTCTCCAGGTGAAAATATATTATGTTGCCTTTTAAGTGCACATTCCACATCTCCAAAATCACTATATGATCTGGAACTAAAACTCTCAACCTGACAGTCTTTAAATGCTGTGATTCCTCTAGAAGACATTTTAACAGGAATACTCTTTTATTGTTCCTGTTTTGACCCCCGCAAGAGTCGCTCCACAGAATAATGTTCTCAACTTTATAGCTAACATTACTTAAAATGTATTTTCTTAGACAAAACCTCAATTCTTGAGCTCCACAGCCTGCCTGTCCTTCGAGTCATAAATGAAGAGTGAATTTTTTTTGCTTATCTGCATAAATTTCGCAATTATATACCCATAACTGTCGTTTATAAAATATAATATTTGAAGATATGCGAGGTAAAGGCAGCGTTTTTTTCTAAATCAAAGGTCAGAGTTTCTATTTGTTCATTTTCTATTACTTTGGTTAAGTCAAGATTCATTTGTTTTCTTCCTAATTCAGCTTGTTCCAAATGCAGTTCCTGTTGTCTAACAATATCCTCTTTTTCATCATCTTTAATACTCTGTATCTTAATTTTAAAGGCATGACATCACATTTATTGCAGGTGTCTTTTTTTTTTGCTTTTTTAGTCGCAAGTTACAATCATTCAAAAAAACTCTTTTAAAACTTGAGAAACGCAGGATTTTCACTTTTTGGTTTGTAAAGATTATACATTATTGATAAAGTAGTCCCTTCTTGCAAAAATTATTGGTCCATTTTACGTGATCATAAGTAATGAGGTACATACCGTGGAAACTAGTTTATTGGTTAACTATAATATTTCTTTCATCTGCTGACATTTTGTTATGCCCACCGCGGACTCCTCGATTATCAATTGTAGTCAAAGTTCTTGCTTTTTGAAGAGCAGTACTTATGCGTTTAGTTGACACTTGCAATGTATTGGTATATATATTTCTACAACTACTACTTTGTTTATAAAGTATTTTCTTGAAAATTGTCGTGCTGCAGGATTTGTTGCCTCCAAATTTTTTTCTCCTTGCAGGATGTTCTCTAACGGATGTTGATATAAATGTAATTTGTGGATTATAATCAGCTAAGTGTCAATAGTGTTCGAAAAACTGCTGAAGGTTTGAACAGAAAATTTTTCATGGCATTTAGCGGCACATGAACACATGTATCTGATAAAATCTCTTGATTTTACTAGTTTTCCTCTTGATGAGAAATATTCCATATTGCTGTTAGTTTTTATTTTTCTTTCTTTTCTGTCTTGTTGTGCAAATTTTCTCTTTCTTCCTCTTGGACGACTCGAGAGAGACATTTTTGCATTTAAAGTAGACTGTTCACTTAGATTTTGATCTAAATTTTCATCGGAAGATATGTCACTGTAGGTAGTGTTACGATAAATATGGCACAAAACTGTAAACAAATTTCTAATTCTATTCCATTCAAGTCTTTTCTAGATCATATACCAGCAGGCAGAAATTTCTAGGCAAACATCCACGGGTCCCCCTTCGCTAAGAACATGTCTGGTGTGGGATTCCACTCTATTCGAGAAGGTCATCGATCCTTTGCAGAGAGTCCAGATAACGGTTATTTAGTATATATGGAACATTTTATTTGAAAAGAAGTCAGTCCGAAAATATAATTGTATCGAGTTGTGACGAGTCAGCTACACAGGCCTCAAGTTCATGTGAACACCCTAGGTACGACGCAAATCAAGAAACTTACCATCATAAAAACTAGAACGGGTCGGCCTTAGGGGTGCAGCTTCGACCCGGAACTTTTCCAAAGACCCTCTCATACTACTAGCTTTTTTGAAATGTCGTGAAGATAGTGTATATGTAGATGGAAAAATAAATGGTAAAAGGCATACGTTGTTGGTGGATACCGGAGCGATCAGAACCATTATACGCCCGACAGTTATAAACAGCCGTAAGAAACTGTTACCAACGAGGTTGCGACTTCGGACCGCTACAGGTGAAAATGCCAGCATTCATAGGGAAATCCAGGTATAATTAGGAATTGGAGCAGAAAAGTTCGTCCATACTGTTATAGTTGCTGACATCGAAGAGGATGTTCTATTAGGAATGGACGTAATGAATATGCATGGATTCCAATTGGATTTTAAGAATAAGGTAGTCAAAGTTGGTAACGAGAAGGTATTTCTTCATCCACATGATGACAACACTGTGCAAGCAGCTGTTAAAGAAGATACAGTCGTGCCTGAGAGAAGTGAAACGATCATAGTAGCACGGTTACAGTGAATTGTGGGCGAAGGGGCACCTGTTATTATGGAGCCTTGGAACCATGACGATGAGGTTGGCCGAGGAATCATAATTGGAAAGGAATTGGTCACTTTGGCTAAAGAAATACCTGTGAGACTTATCAATGTCAATGACTACCCAGTGACCATCAAGAAAGAGACAAAAGTAGGAACTTGTGTACCTGTGACATCCATAACCCGTCAGACGACAACATCTGATAATTCCAACGACAAATTCGACCAAATGGTTGCAGTTGCTGGACAGTCTCTAAATCAGATGGAGAAAAGAAATTAAGGGAATTTCTTCGGCAGTATCGTGATATTTTCGTACCGAAAGGAAAGACGGGAAGAACTACCGTTATTAAGCATAAAACTGATCCTGAAAATGCCCAATTCGTCAAACAGCTCGACGATTACCACAGACGAAAAGAGAGGAAGCTGAAACGAGCCTTCTACAAGTCCATAGGTCTCTCCGGTGGTCCTGGTTAAGAAGAAAGACGGAACGACTAGGCTCTGTGTGGATTACCGTTTGCTGAATAACGATACCAAGAAAGATAGTTATCCTCTGCCTCGGATCGACGACACATTGGACACATTGGCTGGAAGTAAATTGTTTTCTACTTTGAATTTGAAGTCTGGATACTGGCAGGTAGAAATGGACCCAGTAGATAACAAAAAATCAGCCTTCATAACAGGATCTGGATTGTGGCAATTCAACGTTATGCCATTTGGACTCTGTAATGCTCCTGCGACATTCGAGAGGCTTATGGAAAATGTGTTGAGAGAATTATCTTGGAAAACAGGCCTGGTTTATCTAAATGACATAATCGTCTTGGGGGAGACATTTGAACACCATCTGAAGAATTTAGAAAACGTTTATAATCGACTAAAAGCTGCCCAATTGATGTTAAACACCAAGAAGTGCCAGCTATTTCAAGGCAAAGTCAATTATCTGGGTCATGCAGTCAGTAAAGAAGTGGCCGTTCATAAAGGAAAAATCGATACCATTAAGAAATTGTCGGAACCAGCCGACAAACATCAAGTAAGAAGTTTTCTTGGACTACGTACTTACTACCGGAGGTTAATTAAGAAGTTTGCAGATATCGCTAAACCATTAACGCGACTAACAGAGGAAGCAAGAGAGTACCGCTGGGATACAGACTGCCAAAATGCCTTTGAGACCTTGAAAAAGCATTTAATCACAGCACCAATTTTAGAGTATCCACTGCCAGAAGGAGATTTTATCTTAGATATAGATGCAAGTAATGTGGGAATTGAAGGAGTGCTATCCCAGATTGAAGGAGGACAGGAACGAGACAGAGAAGTGTTTTAAGAACAACGACAAAGTCTGGCTCTATAACCCCAAGAAGCGAAAAGGTTGCTCTCCCAAGTTGCAGCAGTTGTGGGACGGTCCATACTTCATTATGGAGATCAATGATGTAATCTACCGAATAATTCCGAGGGGAAAGCCGATGATAGTACACTATATCTTTCGAAGGTGACCACGACGTAGATGAAGAAGTGGAAGTAAACTCAGTCCAAGATGTGTCTGACCTCACGTTTGAGGAATTCATGGGGGAGGCCTATGGAGGTACCGGTAAAGCAAGACATGCTGTTAACACTGAAGAAAAGCAAGATCTACTCGCGATTTCCGATAACTGCTCACTGGCCCTTACCATCCCGGCCAGTATTAAAGACGCACCAGGGTTGGCATCCGTCTTTCGACGGAAGTTTTTCAGTCGAAAAGTTGGAGTGCCGCCAATTAGATTGGAGGGTTATCTAAAGTATGGTGGAGGAGATCTTTAAAGACACCGAGGTCCAACTGTTAGTCTTTTGCAATCCACATAGTTACTGGTGCGGAGAGAAAACCGTCCCTTTTAATTATTATACAATTGGAAGTTGTAAAAGATGGTCCAGTTGCCGATACCAGCATACCGTTCCAGTTCCAGTCCCGACAAGATTCCAGGAGGAACCATCTTTTAAGAGGGAGGCAATGTTACGATAAATATGACTGATAACTGTAAACATATTATTTTTAATTCTATTCCATTTAAGTCTTGTCTAGATCATATACAAGCTGGCAAAAATTTCTATGCAAACATCCACGGGTCCCCTTTCGCTAAGAACATGTCTGGTGTGGGATTCCACTCTATTCGAGAAGGTCATCGATCCTTTGCCGAGAGTCCAGATAACGGTTATTTAGAATATATGAAACATTTTATTTGAAAATAAGTCAGTCCGATAATATAATTGTATCGAGTTTAAATTGTAACTCGGAAATAAATATAGGCGAATAAATTTATGAATATTGTATATACAAATTAATAAAGACTTTAATAAACTTGTAAGTATTGTAAAAGTGTAGAACCCTTTTTATAATAAATAAAGACAATAAATTAGATTAATAAAACAGTACAATTGGTGTCAAAAGTTACGGATTTAAGAAGACATCTCGAGGTCAGAGAATTAGCTTCTACCGGAAAAAAGGCTGATTTAGTCCAACGACTAAAGAACGCTTTGAAGGAAGAAGGTTTGGATCCAGAAACTTATATATTTGAAGACAAACATGCTGCTGTCATCCCGTCGATTTCGAAATTAGAGAACAAAGTTTCTGGTGACATCGCATCGTTAGAGAGCAAACTTTCTGACGATATTTCGAAAGTTTCTTCTGATGTGGCCAAAGTTTCTGTGACATTACTTCTTTAGAAGACAAAGTTTCTAACGAGATTGCTTCTCTAGAAAGCAAAGTTTCTGCTAACATCTCTTTGGAAATCTCTAAAGTCACTTCTGAGATGTCTGCTCTCGACGATAGAATGTCTTTGTTAAAAAACCAAGTTGCCGCCGATATGTTGGCATTCGAAGACAAGATATGGAAAGAGAAGGTGGAGGAAACAGGGACAGCAGAAAGAGGAAACAATCCAATTACAGTAGAGACAAAAGAAAACGGGACAAAATGTGAGTTGGAAACACGGCCGAAATTTGAAGGAAGTGGAGGTTCTGTTTATGTCAAAGTCACAACTTTCGACGGAAAATCGTCATGGAACAACTACACGAAACAGTTCGAATCAGCTGCAAAAGCGAATGGATGGCCTGAAAAAGAAAAGGCTGTAAACCTGGCTATCGCTCTTCGAGGAGATGCCTTAGATGTGCTTCAGACCATAGCCGTAGATGAGACGGATGATTTCGAACAACTCAAGAAGAGGTTAAATATGCGATACGGCCACGAACATTTCTAGCATGGATATCAGTCGCAGTTTAAAAATCGAAGACAAAAGAGAGACGAGGCTCTTTAAGAATATGAGGTAGATATTGCCAGATTAGTACTATAAGCTTATCCAACAGCTACCGAAGACATGATGGAAAAATTGGCCGTTCAAACATTGATTGATGGTCTTCGATCATGAAATGCAGAAAACACTGCGATTAGCTCGTCACAAGACGCTGGTTGATGTATTATCTGCCGACCTCGAATACGAGTCAGCTACGCAGGCCTCTGGCGGATATAGTAAAGTTCGGACGGTAAAAGAGGAAGGAGATGAAGATAAACTTGACCAGCTCGTTAATATGATGAAAAGTATTACATACAAGAAAACGAAGACCATAAGATGCTGGAATTGTGACGAAATAGGACACGTACGAAGTTCATGTAAGCACCGTAGGTACGACGTAAATCAGGAAACCCACCATCAGGAAAACTAGAACGGGTCGGCCTTAGTGGGGCAGCTTCGACCCGGAACTTTTCCAAAGACCCTCTCATACTAATAGCTTTTTTGAAATGTCGTGAAGATAGTGTATATGTAGATGGAGAAATAAATGGTAAAAGACATACGTTGTTGGGGGATACTGGAGCGACCAGAACCATTATACGCCCGACAGTTATAAACAGCCGACATTTGAGAGGCTTATAGAAAATGTGTTGAGAGGCTTATCTTGGAAAACATGCCTGGTTTATCTAGATGACATAATCGTCTTGGGGTAGACATTTGAAGACCATCTGAAGAATTTGAAGAATTTAGAAAACATTTTTAATCGACTTAAAGCTGCTTAATTGGTGTTAAACCCCAAGAAGTACCAGCTATTTCAAGGTAAAGTCAATTATCTGGGTCATATAGTCAGTAAAGAAGGAGTGGCCGTGGATAAAGAAAAATTGATTCCATTAAGGAATGGTCGGAACCAAGTTACAAACATCAAGTGAGAAGTTTTCTTGGACTATGTACTTACTACCGGAGGTTTATTAAGAAATTTAATAGATATCACTAAGCCATTAACGCGACTTACAGAGGAAGCAAGAGATTAACGCTGGGATACAGACTGCCAAAATGCCTTTGAGATCTTGAAAAAGCATTTAATCACAGCACCAATTTTAGGGTATCCACTGCCAGAAGGAGAGAGAGGACAGGAATGAGTCCTTGGATATTTTAGTAAAGTTCTTTCAAAACCTGAGCGGAATTATTGCGTCACGAAAAGAGAACTTCTAGCAGTAGTGAACGGTACGAAAAGGGGTGTTTTAAGAAGAACGACAAAGCCTGGTTCTATAATCCCAAGAAGAGAAAATGTTGTTCTCCAAGTTGCAGCAGTTTTAGGAAGGTCCATACCTCATTCTGGAGAAGATCAATGATGTCATCTACCGAATAAGCAAGATTTCGAGGGGGAAGCCGATGATAGTACACCATAACCGGCTGGCGTCTTTCGAAGGTGACCACGACGTAGTAGAAAAAGTGGAAGTAAATCCAGTCCAAGATGTGTCTTACCTCAGGTTTGAGGAATTCATGGGGGCCTATGGAGGTACCAGTAAAGCAAGACATGGTATTACCACTGAAGAAAAGCAAGATCTACTCGCGCTTTCCGATGATTAGTCTAGAAAGCCTTGAAACTCCAAGATGCATCACGTTACCTTTTCTACCTGGTAACAAAACATACTGCCCGTGACCAGCATACCTACCGAGATGTATGGGAAGCTCAATTGAGAGAGCACGTGCTAGAGTCCGACGTGCAAAAGTTGAAATGCCGCCAATTAGATTGGAGAGTTATCCGAAGTATGATGAAGGAGATCTTTAAAGACACTAAAGTCCAGGTGTTAGTCTATTGCAATCCACGTAGTTACTGGTGCGGAGTGAAAACCGTCGCTTTTAATTTTTATACAACTGGAAAGTTGTAAAAGAAGGTCCAGTTGCCGATACCAGCATACCGTTCCAGTTCCAGTTCCGACATAATTCCAGGAGGAACCATCTTTAAGAGGGGGGCAATGTTACGATAAATATGACTCATAACTGTAAACATATTATTTCTAATTCTATTTCATTCAAGTCTTGTCTATATCATATACAAGCCGGCAGAAATTTCTAGGCAAACATCCACGGGTCCCCATTCGCTAAGAACTTGTCTGGCGTGAATCGATATATCCTGTTCATTAAAATTACTGTTTTCTAATTCTGCACATGAACTACTGCTGGTACTTGGTCCCTGCTTTTCCTCGCTATTAATTGGCTGTACCTAAAAAATAATTTTGCAATAACAATAAGGAACCAACTTAAATATTACAAAAAAAATCAAAGTGGAATTAAAAAATTATAAACAAAAAGAGCTTATTATTTTAAAAATTGTTAACTAACATAATATTAGATACAAGCAACTAAAAAATACAATATTCTACACAATTTTAAAAATGTTTTTAAGGTTAGAAGTTAAAAAAATATAAATCAATACACATACCTCTTGCAAATTGCAAATATAAGCTTCAGTGGAAGTTGATTTTCATGATGATTTTCAAGATGATCAACATTTTCACAATTATTATTGATTGCCAATGGTAATTAGAACCCTAATGAAATAAATCTACAACATGGAACTAACTATCGAATGTTACAGATACCTGCAACAAGGAACCAAAATTACTTGGTTCCAAATTGAAAACCTGTACCACCGAATTTATGATTCTGCAATATGGTTCTATCGTCCACTAGATGGTGCTGAGGTGCCAGAACATTTGGCTCGTTATTGCAGAATATGAATAATATTATTTACAGTCTATTCGTTCCACGAACTTCATTTTCGAAAAAATGTTAGTTGGTTCCTTGTTGCATAACGGAGTCCAATTGTTATCAAACAAAATAATATACTATACACAGAAATTAACAGAATTTAACAAAAAGCATAGCCACAAAACGGAAGAAACTACACATTTACGTTTCAGAAACCTAAATGATAACGAAAAGTGAGGAAGAAATTAAAAAGATAAAGAGTTTAACAATTACAATTAAGATAAGCTCCCTATATACATAGATGAGTATTGGTTTCCATCTAATCACTTTATAGTTTTAGGACAATCACAATACTTACAGCTTGTTCATCGAACTGTTTTAAAATATTAAGTATTAAGGCACGTCTTTGTTGTCTTGAACTACGCAGTATTGAGTACAGATAGCCATTTAATGCTGATGGATACTCCCCTTGTTCTTTCACGCCTGAACCTCGAACAATGCTATCACTTTGCAAGATCTTCTGTAGTTGGTAAGACAATCGTATACCCAATGACGACTTGGTGTGTATAAAACCTGGATATTTCTTCTCAATTTCCAGTAACTGTTTATCTGCACTATGCGACACAACCTTTTCACAATCTGTACTCATACATATTAAATAGGGCACTATTTGCACAGGGTGAACTAAACCCTGCTGTAAAACTAATTGTATCACTCTAAGGGCTGGCTGTCGGACTTGCACGCTGTGATGTAAATACGATTGCATAATTTCTTTGAGGTAGAGCTGAATCACTGTACTAGCCATTCCGGAAGACACATCGCCCATCTCTTTCAAATTCTCTTCCTTAGACCTCTTATTCCCTAAAAATTAAAAGTGGTTATCATTGAAAGATTTACTGAAAATTTAATGAAGCTGTAAGAAAATATACAATATATTATTTTGATAATATAATACTGTGGGGGACAAAGGAGTAGAATGCGAAAATATGGAGTTGATTCCGTTTACTCCACTTAGCCTCTTCTACTCAAATCCGACTCTGACCTTCACGTTGGTGTTCCCTGTTAAACCGAGCAACCCAACTGGAGATCCGGTATCCAACCCGTGCGAAAGGTTGGGTCGGCAACTGACAAGAACGAGTGAACTGGTCCTCCAGGTTGGGGGTTGAGGAGTGGGTTAACACCCCTCCTGTAAAAATTCTTCTATTACGGAAACTTCAAAACAATCAGCCGGACGGATTTTTTGTCGACGACTTGGCAAGCGAAATAAGGTTATTGATATTGGTTTATTTACTTGGAATGTGCGTACGCACGGTAAACTAAGAATCCTGTCCAATACACTTAATGAATATTGAGCAGACATTATAGCACTTCAAGAAATCAGGTGCACAGGTAGTGCTAGCCTAGAAAAAAAAAGACTACACTCTCTACTACAGCGTTGATAAAAATAATCATATTTTTGGCGTGGGATTCATAATGAATAAACGATTGAAATCAGAAGTCATAGCTTTCCTTCCAAGTCCAAGAATATTTTACGAGAAGAACATATTTACGAGAAACTAGAAAGCAGTTGCAGACAATGTCAGAACAACGACATAAAAATTATTATTGGTGATTTTAACGCTAAAGTCTGCCAAGAGACTATACCGACCCTCGATCGGCGAGCATAGTCTTCATGCTGTCAGCAACCAAAAAGGTTTACGTCTGATTGAACTCGCAGCATCATTGGGAATGGTGGTAGTAAGTACATGTTTTCCTCACAAAAATATCCACAAAGCCACATGGCAATCATCATACGGTCAAACAAAAAACCAAATTGACGATGAGTAAATTGATAGTCGACATTTTTCGGACGTACTAGGTGTAAGAGCATGTAGAGGTGCTAATATAGACTCTGACCACTACCTTTTAAGAACAAAACTCAGGGCTCGTATATCAAACGCTATGAAGGACCAGAGCACAAAATCTACGAAATATAATACTGATGTGCCACAATCTGAAGACGTTAGGGATAACTACAGGAAAATTTTAAATGAAGAGCTGACAAGAATCGACGAATATTTAAGTATAGAAGAACACTGGAACAAATGCAGGGAAGCTGTCCATACAGCGGCTAAAGGCTTTTTAAAACCTAACCAGGCTAAAATAAACGAAGATTGGTTTGACGAAGAATGTAGACCCATTAATCAACAGAAAAATGAAGCATATAAGAGACTTATATGCTTCATAGTATATGAGCATATAAGCAGCGCAGAACGAGATCAAACCTGGAAGACTATGAAAATCTTAGATGAGAAGAAAAAAGAAGAAGAATCGTTTAGAAGGAAAAAGAAAGAGTCATACGAAAACGCTCTAAACGAGATTGTTAACCACCACAATAGAAAAGACTCGCAAAAATTCTACCAGAAGATAAACAACTGCAGAAAAGAATTCAAACCCAGAATAACAGCATGCAAAAACAGAGATGGTTCCATAATTAGTGACAAAGAACAGATACTAAACAGGTGGACGAATCTTTTGAAGAACTGCTTAGCGACAGTCGTAAAGAAGACCAAATAGAAATTACTTTGCCTGAAATTGATGAAAACGCTCAAGAGCCGCCCTCCACCGAAGAGAAAATTAGAGAAGCCATTTCAAAACTGAAAAATAACCAAGCCCATGGTTTGGACAATCTTCCTGCCGAACTCTTTAAAAATGGTGGTGACACCCTTTTTAAACACATGCATAAATTAGTAACCGAAATCTGGCAACGGAAGGAAACGCCCACAGACTGGAAATTAGGTGCAATGCACCCTCTTCACAAAAAAGGAGATATGATGCTGTGTGATAATTATAGAGGCATCACCCTACTTAATGTGGCATATAAAGTATTGTCCAACGTATTGTACAGAAGATTGATCCCTATGCTGAACAAATAAATGGGAACAACCAGTGCGGTTTCCGACCCAATAAATCAACAACGGATCAAATCTTCACAGTCAGGCAGATTCTTGAGAAAAGGCTTGAGTTCGACTTGAGTCGACACCCACCACATATTCAAGGATTTCAAAGCCACATACGACTCACTCCACAGATAAAAACTTCTACAGGCTATGGTGGAATTTCAAATGCCACTTCATCTTGTTCAACTAACGGAACTAACACTCACAGGCGTAGAGACTGTAGTCAGAATCCAAAACGACTTTTCAAGACCCTTCCATTGAAAAATGGACTGAGATAGGGAGGTGGACTGTCGTGTCTCTTCGTTAACCTTATGCCAGAACAAGTAATTCGAGAGTGCTTTATTAATACGAATTTCACCATCTTTAATAAATCTGTACAAGTGGTCGGATATGCAGATGACATATACATTATTGCTAGGTCCACAGAATCTCTGATCAAAGCATTTCGATCATTAAGGGCGCCTGCACTCAGAATGTAAATGAGTCTGCAAATCTTAAAAGAGGATACTCGTGAGGAAAGGTTGCAAGTATCCTGAATTAGTACGAAATGCATCGAAGACACCAATTTCCGTCATGTTTGCAGGAAATGCGGCTAAAGAACTGTTGCCTCCATATATTGTTTATCGAGCCAGCAAGATGTGGACCACGCGGACAGACAATGGGCCAAAAGGATGTCGATATAACGCTAGTTCTTCTGGGTGGTTTGATAGCAATATATTTACTAATTGGCTGGAGCTTCGGATGATACCTAGGCTAAGAAAATTAGAAGGAAAGAAAATCCTAATATGCGACAACCTTTCTTCTCCTTTGACAAGATTCTCAAATTATGTCGAGAAAACCAAGTAAGCCTAATTTGTTTACCCCCAATAGCACACACTTAACTCAGCCTGTGGACGTGGTATTTTATCGAACAGTTAAAATAGCCTGGAAAAAAGTGCTATAGGACTGGAAAATACCGAAGAAGGTATTAAAAATACAAATATTCAGAAACAGAACTTTCCACCACTGTTAGTAAAATTGATGGAAATTATTGCACCAACCATCAAAGATAATTTGATATCCGGTTTTCTCAAATGTGGGATCAATGTTCAGGAAGTTTTAACCCGTAAACCTCGAAGTTCAAACAACATAAATATTGCAGACTTTGCATTTCTTCAAATACTTGAAACACGAAGATCTTTGTCAACTTGTACCACAAAGAATTGCGGAAAGAAAATCAAAATTCCTCCTGGAAAGTGTGTGCGTTGATGAATCAATTGAGGAACCTACGAGCTCCACTACAGCAAATGACGAGCAGCTGCCAGAATCTTCTACTTTTAGGGGAGAGAACACACTTAGTTTAAATGATGATTCATCGGATGATTTTAACTTGTGGAAGTGGTCCCCAAAGAAAGATCAACTTACATACTCTTGGTCCGATGTTCTTGGATCTATTAAACCTCCCAAACAAGTAACAAAAAGGGGTATCTTTTCTGTGCCTGAGCTGGCTTGTTCGTACAGTGACTAAATATGCAGTTGCACATTTTGGTACAATGCTATATTCAATACACATATTAGGTATTTGTTTCTAAAACCTTATTTATTGCATTTTATGAGGTACCTTATAACATTTTTTTGTAATTTATTAATATAATACAAAACATGTTTTAGTTTTCTGCAATAAATTCTAAAAAAATATTTTTTTTCGTGTTTTTAATTAACGATTAGACGGTATTTTTGATGTGGGGCAAAGTAACCTTTGGCTATGGGAGACATTGCTCCACATTTCAAATGAAATAGATAACAATAATTCGTTATTTTTGAGCTTAAAGTATTTAAACCATAATTGTTTAAAGTATTCTTTACAAGTAGGATTCAAGTAAATAAAGATATCTCTCAATTTTATAAACATTTTGTTAAAAATTCTTCAGAGACCTTTAAAAACGGAGCAAAGTAACCCCGGTTTAAGGTATGTTGATATTTTATTAGATTAAATTGATAGGACAAAACATCAATATTAAGAGTGAAAAAGTAATACTTACATTCTAAATCCTGCTGTATCATTCTATTTTCTTCTTCCACTAGATAGTTTTCAATGTTAATCAAAACTTCCACTTTCATTCTTAATGGAGCATCCTCTGATGTAAGCTGTTTATGATAAAATACCTTGAGTTCATTTTCCAACATAAATTCGTAATGCCTAATGCAGACACTGCCAATTGCTTTCAAGGTATTCACCTGTATATCTATATCATCTCTTTGGAGAAAAAATGTCATGGTTTGATACACTACATCCTTAATGTCGGACTGCAATTAAAAATATAATCATGCATTGCGATAAAGTCGTCAATGAAAGAAAGTAACAGAATTAATTTACATGGATCATATAAACAATAATTTAAAAAAACAACAACTTACCGATAAATCCCCTAACACCTCAGGATCCTTGAAATCAAAGTGTCTCAACAAGAGTCCCACTATAAACAAGGATCTCCTAAAAACAGCTTTATATTTTACCTCTTGGTGAGTACTATAATCCATGTCTACCCAATTTTTATATCTGATTAAATACTCATAAAACTTGTTAAAACAGTCTCTAATCAGCTTATAATTATGGGTAACTTTGTTGATAATAGAACCCAAACAAGACAAACAACTGCTCACTATAGGTCTATCATGTTGTAGCACCAGCTTCATAGCATCTTCTTCTAGTTGGGCTAAAAATGAGTCACTAGGATGCTCCATAAGAGGAACTACTAATTCAAGCATTCTGGCGACACTGCTTATTATTTGAATGTCACCAGCTGATTGGCATTTTAAACCTAGATAGGGCTGAAGTGTACTAGCATGTTTCACTAGCAATTGAGGCCTAATTTTAGCAAAAAGATGTAGAGTTGTTAAGCAGGCTACAAGCCTTTGTGATGAACCACTGTTATCTGTATTTTCTTCTAGACTAAGTACATTTTCTATTAAACAATCGACAATTTGCCTGCAAGCTAACAAAAGAGCTTTAGGAGGTTCTGTCATTACTTTTGTTGAATCATCTTTATCTTCTTTTGGTTTAAATAACTGAAAGGTAAAGCCAATTAGAATAACAATATTAGTTTTGATTACAAAAACTACTTACACTAACTAATAGTTGCTCAAACCACTCTAAACCAATTTCTTTTGATGAAGCAACGACATCAGTAATGTTCATGACCTTTCTTAATAATGAGGAATCTTTGGTTGGAGTAAACCACATGTTCTGAAACACTTCCATAACCAATTTCTTAATACCTTCTTCATCATTTACCCTCCGAATCATTTTTACACAAATTTCTGGAATTTTCGGAAATTCAGGGCACTCTATGCATATGTCTTTTAATATTTTGATTACACGCTTCCTTACGCTAACACCTGTATCTAATATTCGAGCTGATAGCATTTCATAATAGGTGCTTATTAATTCTGGACGACTAAGCACGAATTTACCTACTAAATCTACAGCTGCCTCCCTTACGGACGTAGAGTGATCAAGAAATGAATGGTTTACACCCATTTGCATATCATGTCTTCCCAGAACTGATGGATCTGCCTCAACTATCATGGTAAGACATTTCATTGCCTTTGTTCTAATGGCAATCGAAGTTTCTTTCAACACTATCAAAATCTACATAAAAAAGTGGTATTTAGTATAATAAAATCAAATTCAATTTTAATAAATAAAAATTCAATACTGAACAAAAAGCATTAATATATTACATAAAAGTTTGTAATAATAAACAAGGTATAAATGCATGTAAAGACACCGAATAATGTAATAGTAACAAGATATAACTATAAGCCTGATGAGACATTATGCTGAAAGCATTCTTACAATGCTATGTTAGAATATACAGAAAGTTAGAACAGGAGATCAGCGGAACTCAATTTGTCTTTCGAAATGATCTAGGCACTCGGTAAGCCATTCGGACTTAATGTTATGTTTCAGAGATGCTTAGACATAAATCAATATATGTATTTATTATTGACTATAATAAAGTCCTCGATAAACTGTTCCATGACAATCTGATAAAACTCTTACAGAAAAAAAGCTTGACTCAAAATAAATGAACCTTGTTTCAAATCTGCTAGTGATTTACAGAAAGAAAAAAATACAGAAGACGTATTGATGGATTTTCAACATGGATTCAAGATATTATGAATAAAGCATTGGCTGAACAGGAATATTGCATTAAAATTAACGGATGCCTAGTTAACAATCAATAAATAGCACAGATATTTGAGGAAGATTATCCGTGAACGATAGGCAGTTACCTTATTTATTCTTACTTTTCATAACCGTTTGGTATGTTAATGCATGCTTTTTATTTGTTGAAATATGTAATAGATATGTATAAGTACATAATTAAACTTGTGTTATACTTACAGCTTTTAGATATTGGTCGAAGCTCTGAGAGAAGTATCTCTTGGAAGCAAGAAATTGTGCAATCAGTTCTGCACTGCTATAGTCAATGTAGGTTTGGAAAACTTGGACTCGGTTCCCTGACGATATTGTCTCTTGGAACGGCTTTATTTTACTCAAAAGGAATTTCTTCTTCTCATCTATTTGTGCAAATCTTTCTGTATTTTCCTGCTCCGAACTTTTCTTGTCCTTTTCCGTTTCTTCTTCGGACTCATCATTCTCTTCATCTCTGTACCTCTTCGACCGGTGGTTATGTTCTCTAGAACTGTTGTTTTTCTTATCGCCCATAGCCAATTGAGTCTTCTCAGAGACTGCCTCCTTGTACCACTGGGCTATATAAAAGTGTCTTGCATATTTGTAAGCTTCGTCATTTTGAGCATTTACGGCGAGAAAGTCCAGTAAAACCCGCTGGAGGAATTGCGCACGCTCGTGATCGTTGGTGACGACATTATTCTTTTTCTAAAACAGAAAGATGTTTATTTGTATACGAAGCAGAATAGAGAAGTAAAAAGGTTTACAGAATGACTAAAGAAATCAAACTACAATGACTGAGATAAAATATAGGGTACTGAATACATAATATGTTATATGAAACTATATATGAGTTGAGTATCAAAAATGTAGACACTAAATTATCGGAAATGGTGATGAGTTATTCTTGGTCTTGAGTAAAAAATTTTTTGTAAGAGTGAGAGGTAGCGCTACTTGTACTGAAATTAATATGTACTACTATTCTCTCCTTAGCGCTAAGAAATTTCTAAGCAAATATGTGGGATCGGTAAAAATGCAACAGAATGATTTAGACTTCGGATAATATGGACTAGGCAAAATATCCACAGTATGCTCAAATTAAATTAAATAATTAAATTTTTCCAAATCAAATTCACATGGAGATGTGTCAGGTGTATTTATACAAGTGTATTGTAGTTAGAATTCGTTTTATAAAATATATTAGATATGTATGTTAGATAATCAAAGATATGTCAAGTTTGACTATCTTCTCCATAAACGGCTCTAGAATTTAAAGAAACTATTAACATTACCAGAAGGAGATCTATTAATGGCAGTTTAAAAATATACACAGTGAAAACTTTTATTTAAAAAATCCTTTATAAAAGTTATATACAGATTGAACGAAATAAATTCGGAACATACGAAATATTATGTATTTCGGCTCAATTCTGCTGTAGGTGGTTGGCCAACAAAAGGTTGTTAAATAATTATATTATAAAAATCTAATACTTCAGCGGTCTGCTGGATTCTGAACTAATTCAAGAACTCATTCATAGGTGGTCAAACCACATATCGCTTCCTAAAGCCGGCCATTCACGGTACAGCGGTGTCGTTCGACATAATCGGACAGAGGCGTTGTTCAATTTGTTGGTATATCTGGTGCGCCCACACACCATACTGCGCCGCAGTATTTGTTCGGTTCTCGACCATGTCAAATCAAACAATCATTTTAGCGTCTCTTACTTTGTGTATAACTAAGCGTAAAAAGAAACCTAAAATAAAACGTAGATTCTGGTGCAAAGAATCCAAGATTTTGGTGCAAAATAAATCTCGTCTGCCCCTGCACCCGATTTACTGGACTGCATTGCTAATTTTAATTCTCTTTTATAGGATGTTCTAAAATTGTTAATTTTTTTTCTTACATACTCTTCATTCGCATCTTTGTTTACTTCTTGGAACTTTAAAACTAGAATGTCCATTGCCTGTTTTCGGGCGTTTCTATCGTGATACGTTTTACCTTTTATTCGCTATAAGCATTCTTGTTTTTTATATAATTTAAAAAACTCTCTTAAAAAATTCTCGCTAAATCAAGCCATTTCGATTTTCTATAATATGATCAAAGCAAGTGTAAAAACGAAGTTGAACAACGCCGCTGTATCGTGAGTGGCCGCCTTTAGGCAAGCCCCTCTTTCGTTTATCGGAGATGGAGATTTTGAGCGGTGTTGCCAATATCATTCCACTAGATGTTTCTAAAATAACTACAAACTTCTGAAATAACTACAAACCATTAAGTTTATTTTTGTTATTAGTCTGTTGTAGTAGATTGATAAATACAATGAAAAATATAGGCAAATATCCGATTTATTTAAAGATACGAAGATATAATTCTCAAAAAGATCCGCAAATCGGATTATTACACGGCGCCGGCGATTGGCAACATTGACTTTGAGCTGCGCTCTAGACTATGGTGCGTTCTAAAAGAAGACGGATAGTTGAACGATATTTTATACAATGTCTAACACCGGGTATGGATTTATTTTTGTCCAAGTTTTATATTGGTCCACTATTTCAAATGCAGTTCAAACAGACATATATTAAATTGTATGATCCGTTTTAAATTCGTTCAATCTGTATATATTCTAAGAATGCCTTTTCGGACAGAATGTTTTCGGATTACTAAGTTTATCATATATGTTCATTAATAACGAAGATAAAGTGTAGTGCCCTTTTGGTAGTCACCTTGTTTGTTTTTTTATCTTAATATATTTGTTATATACTCTTCTTTCATTTGCTATGTCGCATGTTAAGATTCGATCAGTTGTTTATTTTGTACTCAGTCAGAGGGAGGTCTTCTTTAAGTCAATAAAACAATTTTTATCCATATTAGCTATATGATATCTCGTAGGTAACTATATGTTGATTCATAATGAAGATATTGTGTAGTGCCCTTTTTGGTAGTCGCCTTGTTTATTTTTTCTGTCTTAGTATAATCGTTATCCCCTTCCCTTTCATTTAACGCATCACACGCTATAATGGGACCATCAAAAACGTACGCTATATACAAAAGATCTTTCAATTTGTAGTGAAGAAAAGTCTAGGAGATCATAGGCAATGATCACAGAAGATAATGAAAAATGAGTATGTAATGAGAAAAACTTAATTATACCTATTGGAAAGGCGAGAGTGAAAATGTCATGATGAATTAATATAAAACTGTGTTGGAGAAGAAGCATAGCGAAGAAATAAAAATTATACTTGATGAAATCAAAATAAGTTTTATGAGGAACCGAAGAGAATATTGGTTAGGATATTTATAAAGAATATCAAAAGTAGTCCTGCAGCGAAAACCATTACCTATAGTATAAAATAAAAAGAAGTCCGCGACAAAGATTGAAATAATAATGTTGATGATCAATTAAAAAATAAATTGTAAAATTATAAAATTTATAATATATAAAATTATAAAATAAATATAAACAATTGAAAAAGAATACACAGAATATAATAAAATGGTAAGTAATAAATAAGTGTAAGGAAAAATTCGGAAATACAATAGTTCTACAATCTAAAGGCTGCTAGATAATCAGATGTTGGTGATACAGATTGACTGGCTCTATGTTGCCAAGTATATTGTTACGTCAGCCCACTCGTTCTGAACGCTCGAAGAAGTTACTTGTCTAGACTACACGATTCCATGGTTTTACAATCATGATATGCGAACGATAGCAGGTGCTCTGACGTCACGAGGACGCATAGCAACTTGTCGACGGAAGAAACTTAGATGGAACTCCAGAATAATGGGACAAACATATAACGGAAATTAAATTGTAGAGAGTTAGTCCAATAAATATATTTGTAAGGTGAAGTAAATAAAATATTAGAAATTAATTGTGTTTTTAGTGCTAGTGTTAAAAGACTGCAAATAAAAATTACAATAAACATCACAATAGCTATACAAAAGGAAAACCAGACAACTTTAAGGAAGTCCTAAATTTAAATTTATATACTTTGAGAAGTAATACCAAATTATTTAATAAGTTCATAAATTCTTACCTTATTCTTACTAACTTTCTCGTCACTGTCTTTTTGTTCCTCTTGCTTAATATCTTTAATCATCTGATCAATTGTGTTGAGTTTACATCTGGACAAAACACTATCTTTCCTCAGTTTCGCTGCAACAACCCCTAAATAATCTAAACTGGCCACCCTGAGAGACATATCCGTTCCTTTATTTGAGAAATTTTTGACCAGCATCTTTCCCAAAAGACAAAGTAAAAGTTCAGTAGCTGGCCATTCAGGTTTATTCACAGTCGACAACAAATCCTGAACGAAATTCTCAAAGAGAGGTCGGTAATCGATATCTTCTTGTTTATTTCCGCATTTGTTAAGAAAAACTGTAAGGAATGTTCCTGCAGTCGATGTCGCTTTTTCATATTTATTGCAAATAAGGATGTCTGTATCGACCTACAAAGAAGAAAGTTAAATGATATCACAAAAGAGAAATATTGTAATGTCCTTACTTTGGATGGTACTTTGTCATTGCTTTTATCTCTACCTTCCTTTTGTAGGAAGTTATCTGGTAATGCGACTACGCATTGTATAAGTTGTAGAACTAGAGCAGTTAACATTTGTATGTGCTCTTCACTATTTAACCTATATGTTCTTAAACTACGTTTTGTACTAGGAAGACGGGCAATAGAAGCTAATATGTCATCTAATAACAGCCTTCGATGTGTTTCATATTTTGTGAAGATCTGAAAAAAAGGAATAGATTATACTGTATACATAGGAAACATTTTCTAATTGTAAACAAGAACAATATTTTTTGATTTTTTTTTACTGAGAGATAGATCATTTGTACTTCTTACCGTTGTGACAAGTTTCAGACAAGCTAATTGAAGCTCACTAACATTTTCAGCAAAAAATGGTGAAACACCCATGGAGGAAGCATGAAGCACAGAAGTATCGGTCAAAATTTGTATATTTAATAGTTCTGCTAATAAATTTACCAGTTCTGAAATCTTTGTATACAAAACTAGGATACCCTTTTCCGAAACTTGGGTGTTTTTCTTTCGGCGACCATCTTTCTTTTTGTTGTCTAATCTATACGTTGAATCAAACGAAGGAAAAATCGTATTATGAAGTTGATATTTGATGTAAAGCACTACCCTGTCTATAACTTCTTCGAGGTAAACACGTTTTGACATATTTCGGGATGTCATTATATACATACACACCAAACAGGCATCTGCTGCACCCATTACCCTTTCCATTGCTGTCTCAAGCCATAACTGCCGAATACTTTCATTGTCTTCCTAAAATTTCAAAACGAAAATTAGTTTATTACATAAATTGGTATATTATAATCTAAATATATATTTCAATTGTATTTAACAACACATACAACGACAGATATATTATGAACTTACATCAGATATTGGTGATACCCTGTCTCCTCCCCTAATATTTAATTCCAATATATTTAGCAGTCTAGTCAGCTTTTCCGTTGGTATCATTTCCATTGCACCAAGTATTTTTAATTTAGCTGCTTCCGTACACAACTCTTGCATTACATTTCTACCTAGAAGATATTCCTCCTGGATCATACCATCCTCACCTAAAACAAACCGCATATAAAAACCGATAAAATAAAATAAATTTTAGTGCACAAGTTTCCACAATATAAACTACGAGGATATTGATTCTGCTTTAGTTAGTAATTGTAAATTTTCTTGAGTTTAGGACATCCTCGTTTGATACCGTTGAAGGACCAATAATTTTAGATATCTAACAAAGATGTGTCTATGTTTTCACCTAATCGACAAAGATCACAATCGTAGAGTCAACCCCTAGTCTTCCCTCCACATTGTGCATGAACCCGATTGTTTCGATCCAATTACACTTTTCAAAGTCTCTATTATTTCAGAAATAGCTAGGTGTGACAATAAAATTCAAGATGTCGACTGTTTACAAAACTGCAGAAAGAGTAAAAATAATAAAATAGCGCACAGATCGACGGATCGTGACGTATGAGATCTCATTATAAAGGGGAGAGGGTAGAATGTAGAATGTAGAAAATGGGGCGGCCAATAGAGCCTGATACACTGCGACCTTTGCAGATCTATTGTGTTCCCCCCTTATTTTAAAGCACTTCATCTAGCTTGGTCCTCTTAATGAGACTCAACAGCCTTGATAGTGGCCTTTTCATGTAGCCTGGTGCTTCCGGTTTTTCCTCTCCGAGTTCTAGAAACCGCATTCGTGCGAGACCTTCGCAATGGCACAGAACGTGTAGAGCGGTTTCCTCTTCTTCCAGACAGAAACGACAGGTGTCCTCTTCTGTCAGGCCTATGAGACTCAAGTGTCTATTGAGTCTACAGTGCCCAGTGAGCAGACCCACTATCATTCTGACAGTCCTGCGTCTGTGCGAAAGTAAGTCTGCTGTAAATTTAGCCGAATGTTCTTTGATGAACTGTTTTGCCTGCCTCTGTCCTGGTGAGTTGTTCCACCACTCAAGAGACTTCTGTTGCACCCATTTGTATATGGCTGCCCTTTTTATCGTATTTGCGATTCCAAAGAAGGGTTCCGGACCAACCAGTGGCGTAGATGCGCCTTCTCGGGCCAATTCGTCGGCCTTCTCGTTGCCACGATGGCCCTTATGTCCCGGCACCCAGGCAAGTGTCAACCTGTTTCGACTTCCTACCTGAGAGAGGACATCCAAACAGTTCCATACCAGCCATGAATCGACCTGTACCGAACTGAGAGCCTTTAGAGCCGCTTGACTATCCGAATAGATAACGATGGAGTCGTTATCTACATTTCGGCCGATTAGTTCCATAGCGCACCTGTGTATAGCAGCTAATTCGGCTTGAAATACGGTCGCGTATGTTCCTAGACATACCCGGACTTCCGTCCTTGGTTTTATGCCATATATTCCAGCCCCCGTACCTGTATCTGTTTTGGAGCCGTCCGTATACCATATTGAGTTTGCTGTTAGCGGCGGACCAGTTTCCCAGTCCTCTCTTTTTGGTATTGTAATTTGAAAATTTTTATTAAAACTATACCTCGTAACCATTCGGTCTACAGGCATTCCTAGAACGGGGTCTGCCTTTATGTCCTGGTATAGCCTTAAGTTATCAGCTCCCTGCATCATACTTATTGGAGCTTGGCCTTGGATCAACCGATGTACTGTTGATCTAGCTTCACTCTGTATGTATATATGTAGAGGTGGTAGGTTTAGCAGAACTTCTAGCGCGTCCGTTGGGGCTGTTCTCATGGCTCCTGTAACACTCAAGCATGCAAGCCTTTGCGTGCTACTAAGCAATCGAATCGCCCCGGACTGTTGCGTTTTGTTCCACCACGCCACTGAACCATAAGTTATCATGGGCCTTATAACCCTTGTGTATAACCAGAGGTTCATTTTAGGATTTAACCCCCAATTCTTACCACACATTCGTCTACATGTGTTCAGGGCCATAGTGGCCGTCTGTGTGACTTTCTGAATGTGTGCATTCCATGTCAGCCTCTGGTCGAATATTACACCTAAGTACTTGGCCTGACTTGTGAATGGGATTTCTACTCCCTTGAGCGCTAGTGGTTGTAAGCCTTGCAGTGCTCTTTTCCTGGTGAAGGAACAACAGATGTTTTTTTAGGGTTAACCTTCAGGCCTTCTTCCTCACACCAGCTCTCCACCATCCTCAGAGCGACTTGAAGTCTCTCCGAAAGGGGAGAGGGTAACTAGAACAATTACGGAAAAAACAAACATAGCGGCATTGCTAAAAGGGCATTACAACATATCTCTGTTGTTATTGGACCGATTGGAGCGTGTGATGCGTTAAATAAAAGAAGGGATATAATGAATATTCTCACGTTTTCTATCCGAATATGAAGAGAAGTGATTCCTAATATATTAAAGAAACCAGTAGCAAGTATGTCATTATTTCGTGAGAAAAATTTGACAGTCGATAGAAAGTTGCAGGAAAATAAATTATAAGATTTCAATTACCTATATCAGCAACATCAATATCTTCCCCTGATCTCAGAACATGTTCTATTGATTTATTAAATTTATGGTAAGTGTTGGTTTCCATCAACTCTTCCTGAGATAACTTTTCCAAAACTGGAACGAATTTCTTCTCAACTCTTCGAAGTTTTGGTTTAACAAGAACAGGTTCTGGTACTTCTTCTTTGACTACTTTTCGTCGTTTTCCTACTAAAGCAGTAAACGTATCTGGTTGATAATCATCATCACTGAGATTCCCTGATGCTGGACGTTTTCTATTATGTCGTTTTCGCCTAAAATTAAAAAGACTATATACACGCACAACTCTAACTATCTAATTATTACTTACCTACTATCCAGATCCTCGTCAGATTCTGAATGATCTTTGATGTCACTGAGTTGAATACCCAGATCTTTGGCTAATTTGGGTTTAACTTCCATAAATTCCCTAAGACTTTTCTGTAAAAGCATTTGATCTTCTTCAGATAACCTATTCAATTTTATAACTGGTTGTTTAATCGTTATAGCACTGGGTGAGATTTTTGGTGTTTCTTCAACTTCAACTTTAGTTTCAATTTTAGGTTTCTTTTCCTCTTTTATTACTGTATCATCAGTTAATTCTTGAGGTACGTCTTTTAGACTGTCTATTGGATCTGATTGCACTTTTGTTTCAGTAGCCATATTGGAATTTTGCTTAAGCAGCGTTACTGGAATTTTTTGAGGTATATCAGTCTTTGTTGAAATTTTCACGTCTGTTTGTTGGCCTACAATTTAAAGACAAAACTGCCTTCACTTATAGTATAACAATATATTGTTAAAATTGATAATCAGTGTCAAATAAAAATACAAATACCCAAATAAAAAGCACAATATGCAAACAATATGTTTATAAAATTTTTATTATTGTAAAGTTATATTGTCGGGAGAAAAAGTCTGTCTGGTTGAGCTTTAAAAGGAAGAGGACAAAAGAAAAGTCATTTATATTAATGATGACCTGTCAAAAAAGACATAATTGTACAGAAATATGTCAGACAGAAAGCGCAAGAACTAAGAAAGGAAGGGAGAAAAGTATGATATAAGAAAATATATATATTCCGATCAGGAAATATGGCGCTGGAATGGGATGACCCAAACGTTGGTGGTAGAGACCAAAGCAAAAAACTAAGCACCAGCATGAAAAGGAAAGAAATGATGACGAACAATGCGAAGAAAAGGATTACGAACTATGAAAACGAAACAAAACAAGACAGTAATACAAAGGTAAAGCCGAAGAAGACAAGATACATTCAGCTACATGGATTGTCAGAGAACCTTCTATGAAGGTGCGCTAAAACAACTAATGAATGAGGCAAGGAAGTATAAAATAGATTTAATGGCTCTTCAAGAGACAAAACAATTAGAATCGGAAATAACTGATATAGAAGATATGGTGCTCTTCAAAAGTGGAGGTAAAGATATAATGCTTGGAACTGGTTTTTTAGTAGCAGAATGTATCAAGGACAAAGTGATCCTATCTCTAATAGGATGTGAATACGAATTAAAAGTAAGAAAAGGAATTGGAGTATAATCAATATTCAAGCACCGTCAGAAGACAAGGACGACGAAATAAAAGATCTTTACTATGAACAGCTAAATGATGAATACGAGCGCCTACCTAAACGTGATATAAAAATAATAATGGGTGATTGTAATTCTAAAGTGGGAAAAGAACATCTGTACACTGCAGTAACTGGTAACTACAGTAAACACGAAGTAACAAACAATAATGGTCAAAGATTTATTGGATTTGCCATTGAGAAAAACATGGTGGTGTCTCCCTAGATGGAATGACGGTGAATCAAATAGATCATGTTATGATTGAAAGTAAATATATAAATATCGTTCAGAAGGTAAGAAGTATGAGAGGAGCTGAAATCTACTCGGACCATTACCTCGTTAAAGTTACATGTGAGAGGAGGCTGGAAGAAAAAGAAAAATCGAACAATAAAACGAAGAGAAAGTACAATATTGAAAAACTTAAGGAGGTAGAAATAAAAAATAAATATGAAGAAATAAATAAAATTCTACAACAATGTGACCAAAATTTACAGACAAATCAAGCATGGGAACAAATTAAATCTGCCGTAGGAGAAGCTAGCGAGAAAATAGTTAAGTGCGACTCCAAGAGAAGTACAAACAAATATTGGTTTGACGAAGAGTGTCAGGCGATAGCAAAGGAAAAGAAGAAGATCAGACAACAAATATTAACAGATAATAGAGAGTGTAAAAAACAAGAATATAGAATAATTCGAGAAAGATTGAAAGCTTTGTGTAGAAGGAAAAAGAGATACCACAATGAGTTGAAATTAAAAGAGATAGAAGAGAAGTTTAAAAACAAAGAGGTGAGGTCGTTCTATCAAGAAGTTAAAAAGATGGGAAAAGGTTACCAAAGCAACTGTAGTTATATGAGAGGTAAAGACAAAAATTTAATTAGCGATCCGGCAGGAATGGAAAAAAACATTTTGAAGAATTATTAAATGGTGAGGTGGAGCACGAAGCAGTAGACCACTGGACGGTTGGAGAAGATGTGATAGTTGAAAGACAGCCTACAGAGGAAGAGGTGGTGATAGCAATACAAGAAATGAAAAATAACAGAAGTTCTGGTAAAAATGACATATGCATAGAAATGATCAAGTTTGGTGGAGAACAACCACAAAAAAAAATATATCAGCTACTAGTGCAAGTATGGGAAAAGGAAATAATGCCATCGGAGTGATATGAGGCCCGCATATGCCCTCTGCATAAAAAAGGAGACAAACTGAAGTGTGACAACTATAGAGGTATAGCCTTACTAGACACGGTATATAAAATCTTGGCAAGAATATTGAGAAATAAACTAATAGCTATCAGGCCGGCTTTAGAAAGGACAGATCTACTGTAGACCAAATCTTCTCATTAAAGGAGATACAAACGACTTGTTAAGAAAGTAAAGTTCCCCTGCATGTTTTGTTTGTGGATTTTAGACAAGCATATGATAGAGTCGATAGAGTTAAAATGTATCGAGCAATGAAACATTTGGGTATACCAAAGAAACTGATCCCGCTAGTTAAAATGACACTCAATAACTCTACGTGTGAAATTGCTTGGCAGGGTCACATATCAGATCACACGGTTGCAAGAGGCTTGAGACAGGGAAATCCTTTATCCACTACATTATCAACTTAGTGCTAGAAACTGTAATCAGAAAATGCAGCATGAAGGTGGAAGAAACCATCATGAAAAATGAGCACCAGTGTTTGGCGTTTGCTGACGATCTAACGATCCTAGCAAAAACCGAGAAATAATTAAGAAGAGTTGTGAAGAAAATCATTGAAGCATAGAAATTCGGATTGGAACTAAATGAAGACAAAACCAAATATATGATCATAGGAGGGACAGAAGGAAAAAAAGAAGACTTTAGTGTGAGGTCTGTAAGTGGTAAAAGTTATAGTTTTAAAAAGGTGGACACATTTGAATACCTGGGTGTAGTTTTCGATGAAAATAGAAAAGAGAAATGGGAGCTCAAAGCCAGAATAGCAAAAGGGAATAAAAAATTAGATAGTTTAAGCGACCTACTAAACTCAAAATACGTTTTCTAGACAAGGTAAACTCAGAATATACAAAACAGTAATTCGACCCACAGTAACATATGCCGGTGAGACATGGACATTAAATAAGAAGGAAGAGGATACTCTGAAAAGATGGGAAAGGAAAATATTGAGACGCATATTCGAAGGACGGAAGACAGAAGATGGTTGGGAGAGAAGAACCAACAATGAATTAATGGCTTTATACAAAGAACCTACTATTACCAAGTTCGTCAAGTCACAAAGAATCAGACGGTTGGGACATGTGGAAGGAATGGCAGAAAACTAATTGGCCCCAAAAGAAGAGGTAGACCCAGAACGAGGTGGATTAGTAAAGTGGAGGAAGACCTTAAACACGTGAAGGTGAGGGACTGGAAAAGAAAAGCACAAAATAGAAGCGAATGGAGAGATATTGTCCACCAGGTCTTCAGAGTAGTTAAGAATGTTGTATGTACATATTTAAGTTAAAGTTTTGTTTAAAATAATTGTAATTAGTTAATATTAGGATAATGTTTTAAAAAAATGCCCTAGGCCTTAACGGCTTGTTGTGCGTAAAATAAAATAAATAAATAAAGTTATATTTTTTTAAATGAAAGATGATTTATTTGTTGATTACACCAGTGAGTCATACGTAACTCGAGATTATATAGGTTTTATGTGGTACAAAATAAAATTCCAAGTAAATTAATGCCAATAATAAATTTTATGTAGGAAAAAGGTTTTAGACGACTGATGTTAGGTGTGGTATTGTGTTTTGTTTTTTTATCAAATAATTCTTGTACAAACATTTTACCACGGGATTATGTTGCCCCAGACCGTATTTTCTTTAGATGTTTAGAAACCTGCCAATTCTTAATTTGGCATTGAAGTCGTCTAATATAACGTTATCTTCTTTCTTTGTTAATTGATACTCAACTATATAAGGCTCAAATCAGAAGTCAGAATCAACTTTTGTAATTCGATAAAACATATCTAAGCACAGGGACTCTGTGGGTAATCTGTGCTAAATGGTATACAAAAAAATTGAGTATTAACATGGTGAGGGTTGCAGAGAGCCAAATTAGAGACTCACCAAACAAAGAGCAGAAAAGAAAAGAGAATACACAAAAGAAAAAAAACGAAATCACTTAAATAAGGAACTTAAATATATAGAAAAGCTCAAAAGAATTCAGAACATTTAATAAGGAAGTTAACATCAACAGAAAAGAATTCAAGGCAACCACAAGAAAATGCAGAAGTCACAATGGCGACCTATTAACAACAAGGAAAGATGTATTGAATAGATAGGTGGAATACTTTAATCAGGCACTTAATATAGGTATATAATAAGAAAACCTGGAAGACGAAAGATATGAGGTAAGGGGAACAGACGAGAGGGAAGAGGAATCATCAACGATTCTTGAAGAAACAGATCCCCGGAATGGATAAACTCCCAGCTGAACTATACAAAGAAGACCACGATACCATAATGGCATTACAGCAGCTTATAAAAGAAATATGGACACATAAAACCCTCCCCAATGATTGGAACACTTTGCCCCAAAAAAGGAGATATCTTTGAATGCTTTAACCACAGAGGAATTAAGCTTCTAAATGCAGCATATAAAATATTTTCCACAGTACTATGTCACTGTATGGCACCATATGGACAACGGATTGGTAAATCTACAATTCATCAGATTGGAAACCGGAAACAAATTTTAGAAAAAATACTGGAATATGGCATTGACACTCATCACATATTTATAAACTACAAAGCAGCCTTACACTCTGTAAATAGTAAAGAAATGTTGGAAGCAATGAAAGAGATAGGAATACCAAATCAGTTGGTAAATTTAACAAAACTAACTCTTGAAAAAGTTGAATGTAGAATATGAATTCAGGGAGAACTGTCTGAACCTTTTAAAACAAATAACGGGCTGCGCCAAGGAGACCTCCTCTACTGTATACTGTTCAATCTGGCTCTGGAAAAAGTATGTCACAAAGCACAACCATTTGTTCAATATATAATAAATCAGCGCAAATGTTTGCCTACGCTGATGATATCAATATTGTTGGTATAACGGAAAACGCTGTACGAGAGGCATATATAGCAATAAAAGAATCAGCTACATAAATGGGTTTAATAATAAACACTAACAACACGAAGTATATGAAAATAAGCACGCAACCACAAATCCTACGATCACTTGTTAAAGCAAACAATGTCATGGAAGCAGTGAACGAATTTGTATACCTGGGAGCGCTCCTTGACACTGAAAATAATACTAATGCAGAGATAAACCGCTGAATTTGCACGGGCAACAGATGCTATTTTGGGCTCAATCTCCTCCTTAAATCCACAATTATATCAAGAAATACAAAAATAAAACTCTACAAAACAATAATATGTTCAGTCCTAACATATGGTTCAGAGACCTGGACTCTAACAAAAAGTAATAAAAACATGTAAGGATGTTTCAAAAGAAAAGTACTAAGGAGAATCTATGTAGCAGTGAATGACAATGGAGTGTGGAGAAGACGATATAACTTCAAACTTTATAGAATATACCAGGAACCAGACATCGTAAAACATATAAGATAGGACGTCTGAGGTGGATAGGTCATGTAATGCAGATGGAACAAATCGTCCAAGCTAGAAAACCGCTCTTTGATAGACCCATTGGTCAGAGAAGAAGAGAAAGACCCAGAACAAGGTATCTTGATAACATCCATCAATGAAGACATGAGAAATATGTGAATACGTGCTTGGCAGAGAAAGGCGATGGACAGGGACGACTGGAGAGAAATTCTTGAGGAGGCTAGGACCACGCAGGGTTATAAAGCGAGAATGATGATGATGCTGCAGTGAGCCATTGGAAGGGAGCAGACCTGAACTTAGTCGATTCCAATATGCCCAAGCACACAGTGGTCTTTACCCTCGATCCCCGAAGGAATTATCAGGACCAGCAACGAAAACAAAATCAAAAGACAGACGACTGATTGTTGAAAAATCTCGTCTCACTTCATGACGTATTACACACTTGGACAGCTATCCTTCAAAACTTATATATAGCCGATCTGCCAAAGTCTCGAGATATAATAATCAAACGACATAGTGTAGTCAGCGGATAGAAACAAGCAAGCAAATTTTTGAGAAAAAATGTTTATTTATTAAACACACCTAAAAGAATTATCTACCGCTGAAATAAAACAGAGAAGTCAACTATTATACATGTGGATCTACATCAAACAGTGATCTTTTTAATACTCACAATTTTATTCAGTTTAGGGATGAACTCAACAAATCAAGTCCTTTTATCTAGTTTAGATAAAAGGATTCAGTGCCTTTGTCCAGTTATCAGTGAAATGCTCACTATCAATTAAGACTGACTGTGTCATAAGAAAGGGATATTATTTTAATGATACCTTCAGTTAAATTTGTAGTGTCGGTATTGATTACATGTTTTTTACGTTTCTTATCTCTTTTTAATGTTTACACCAATGGTATATCATGTTACATATTGTGTAGTAGGTACATTTTATCAAAATCTACATCCAAAGCTAAATAAATACATAAAATCATCTATTCTGAGTTGTAAAGTGACTTGTAAAATGAAACCAGGCAAGAGTAAACAATGTATAGAACTCTTAACAAAAACACTTTTAGAGAAAGGTGAGTGATATTTTTATTTTAATACATTTAGATATGCTTTTGGACAACGTTAACGAAAAGACAACCAGAATATAGCCGCAATTGTCAACCATGGAACAAAATATTTCGGTTTGGCAGTGTTCACATGTTATAATGTATGTTATATGCTTTAAATATAAAGAGAGAAAGTTATTCAAAAGTACATTTTGATTATATTATTTTATGAATTCTGAAATTTTTAATTTATATAAAACAAGACCGAGTCAATATTTGTTTTTTTTCGAAATTAATTATAAAATCGAATAAAGTTAATTATTAGAAATTTTCCAAATATTTCCTTAACCTGGCAGTTTAAATATTCATCAATCATATCAATTACGAAAAGTTAGATCTTAAAATGACAACGTTCTGTCGTTTTAAGTTGGTATTAATGAATTCACAACCATTTCTTTTGTTTCTGATAAGAATATTTATAACCTAAATCTTATATTATGACATGTTCTGTAATTGTTTTGTAACATAATTTTATCTAAATGTTTATATATGTTTTTTAAAGTATTTTTAAATATGTGTTTTGTAAAAGAACGTTTTTAAAACAAAAAAAAGTTTGGATAGTTTTGGCTATCATTTGTGGGATTTAGATGAGTTGTCCATTTCAATTTATAAACACCATGACAACTAACCTCAATTAGTGTAGAATACAAAATACTTTTTTATTCTGTAATTTGTACTAATTTTGCACCCTGATGATGCAAATAAAGATTTGCGAAAGCTTGGTAGACTAAAAAGAGTACCTCTTTGTCTTATTTTCCGGTGCATACCCAAATAGTTGTGTTTGTAATTTAACTGATCAGAGTTGATTACAATCGTTTATCGCTTTTTTAAAATATTATATTATATATATATATATTATATATTATATATATATATATATATATATATATAATATATATATATATATTTATATACAAACAACACAGTTTATTAGGGTTGCAGTCAGAATATTGGCCGGGATGTTAAAAAAACACTCTTTTGACTTTTTGTCGAGCTTTCGGAATGATTTTATTCCTTTTTCAAGACACTGTAAAAGACAATTATGTAAATATTTAAAAAATATCACAATTCTTCAGTGTAACTTACTAGTCGTTGAGATTATTTTTGTAAGCATTGAACACTCAACATTTATACCACACATTAAAATATACAATTATGGACATAATACATCATAAAATTTTTAAAATTTGTTGTAAAAATAGTAAAACTTGATTGATGGCATGTTTTACTGGTGTGTATTTAACTCATACAGAGAATGGAAAGAAAAAACAGTGTAATTAATATGTAATTAGGTGTAAATTGATGTTATCTTTCTTTACAAGAAATACTAGAGCCCCTCCTTAGGTGTCTATACTTTTTTAACCTGTCTTAATGGTATGCAACATATTATACAGAGGTGTAATTTTTGTACAGGTAAATATTTATTTTATTTTTGGTGTTTTTCTAGTAAATAACAATAAATGTTACTTAATTTGTCTATATCGGACTTTTTATTGATGCAAGATGTGCTAGATTTTATGAAACACATTTCCAAAAAAAACACGTTTTAAATGGTTCTTTTCTTTTGCCAAAATACAGGAATCATCGAAATTGAACTCATGTTTTAGAGTTAGTGCATGTTCTGTCAATGCACATGCATTGATTTTTTTGGTTTTTATATCACTGCGATGTGATATCACCCTGCTGTGAAAATTACGAGATGATTCTCCTATGTAATTTTATTACAGTTACTACACGGTATAGAAATAAACAACATTCGATGACTCCTGTATTGTGAAAGGATCTTTTGTTTTTGTGTAAAGCTTCGATACTGTTTTCACATTTTTGGTTGTAATTTTTAAGCCACTAACATTTTTAAAGATGTTTATTAGCTTAGGTGTCAAAAATGAAATATAGGGTAGGCAACCATAAGTTATTTTAGATGGTAATATTGATGCGTTATGTGTCAATGTCAATTGTCGGATCTCATTGTTATGAAATTTTGGTTGACAGAAACTTGTGAAGGAAAAGGAGAACCGAAAATGAGTTTATTTAACAGCCCTATGGGATAAGAATTCTCTTGTAGTATGGATCTCAACTTTTTTAGTCCCTTGTCTCTGAATTCTATGTGTGACAAAATTGATAACCCTAGTTTTTAAAGCCAAAACCAAATTTGTTTTCATCTTAGATGGATGTTGAGAATAAAAGTTTATGAAACGGTTACTGAAACAAGGTTTGCGATACCACTCCGTCTTTAGCATGCCATCATTGCCACGATGGATTAGCATGTCTAAAAAAGGAATCATATTATCAGCCTCTCTCTCAACTGTAAACTTTAGGTGTTCACATTGGGCATTAAAAGTGTTTAAAACATCAGTTACCTTGTTTTCAGGGACCGATAGAATCAAATCATCTACATAACGTTTAATAAATGGTATGTGAAAAGTATTTTGGCAAAAGAAAAGAACCATTTAAAACGTGTTTTTTTTTGGAAATGTGTTTCATAAAATCTAGCACATCTTGCATCAAAAAAAGTCCGATATAGACAAATTAAGTAACATTTATTGTTATTTACTAGAAAAACACCAAAAATAAAATAAATATTTACCTGTACAAAAATTACACCTCTGTATAATATGTGGCATACCATTAAGACCATTAAGGTTAAAAAAGTATAGACACCTAAGGAGGGGCTCTAGTATTTCTTGTAAAGAAAGATAACATCAATTTACACCTAATTACATATTAATTACACTGTTTTTTCTTTCCATTCTCTGTATGAGTTAATACACACCAGTTAAAACATGCCATCAATCAAGTTTTACTATTTTTACAACAAATTTTAAAAATTTTATGATGTATTATGTCCATAATTGTATATTTTAATGTGTGGTATAAATGTTGAGTGTTCAATGCTTACAAAAATAATCTCAACGACTAGTAAGTTACACTGAAGAATTGTGATATTTTTTAAATATTTACATAATTGTCTTTTACAGTGTCTTGAAAAAGGAATAAAATCAAGTGTTTTTTTAACATCCCGGCCAATATTCTGACTGCACCCCTAATAAACTGTGTTGTTTGTTTATACCGATAGTCAATAATATCCAGTATTTTCTTATATATATATAATATATATATATATATATATATATATATATACATTTATTTTTTCCCTTCAATGGACACCTCCCTTAAATGGACCCTTTATTCGGAACAGCTACTGTCCGTTCAAGAGAGAGTTTACTGTATACATATTAATAAAATATCTACTAATGTCTACTAGAGTTTTCAAAAACCTTCTAGTTTTCCTATTGCTATTACGGGAATGTATTTATGAGTAAAATTTACAAACTCACCCCTTGCAGGATTTCTCCGTAATTGTCTAAGCTCACTAGTTGATGTTTGAGTTGAAGGTTTGCTTTCCGTCAATCGACTGTTATTACAATTGTTAATAGAAGGTGTAGTTTGGAGTGATACAGAATCTGCAGTTTGTTCTGGAAGGGACGGGATACTAACATCGTTTTGGTCTGGCGTGGGTTGGATTTTTACAGTAACTGCACCTGTGTTCGTGTCACTTGGCGCTGCAGGCGCGAGCGTTTGAACATTAGGTACACCTGCAAAGAGTAGCATTAAATCATATATATAAAACATTAGATATTATGGGGAAACAATTAAGACACTCTGTAGGCAAAGCTTCGCTGACAATAAATTTTCAATGAAGGACCAATTATGAAAATATAATAAACAAAAAAAGACTAACTTCTTAAAAAATAGGAAAGAAAAATCCTTTATTTAAATATTGCTATGCAGTATTAGTTCGTCCAACCAGAGAACATACGAACACAGAGAAGCGACACGAGGCCCGGAATTCGTGTCTCTTTTCTGTATACGCATGACCCAAATAAGGTGCTTTACTGTCAAAAACACGTGCGTTTTCTTCAACTTTAAGTTGCTTACGATAGTCCGTAGGCATCTGTGGTAAACTCTCGACTATACAATTCTGATACAAGTGCATTTGACAATTTATCTAATTATTTAGTAGTTAAAAGTTTATAGTTACAGTTTATAGTTATAGTTAAAATATATAAGTTAAATATATAAGTTTATAGTTATAGTTTATAGTTAAAAGTTTAATTTATAAGTATTTAAAATGTCTTCTGGTTATTGTTGTGCGTTTCGCGGATGTTCATCTGTGACAGGAAAAGGAATTAGTTTATTTAGATTTCCTAAGAATAATAACAGGTAATTACTATTGCTTTGTAATTATTATTAGTTATTACATAATAGTATTAATTTGACTTTGAGTAAGCCGACACCGACGTGTCCGCCCGAGCTCTCGTAAAGTGAAGCAATAAAAAAATAATTTTGGTTTGCCAAGGGATAGTTCAGAATAAAAACCAGAGAACTACGAACACACATTAAATTTATTGTCTCCGAAGGCTCAGGTCAAAAAATCAACACAGATGTTGGCCTACTGGTGTGAAAGCGCTCGCAGACAACAATACGAATATAGTATTTTTAGGAAATAAAAATATATAGAGGGTTTTATACACGAGAATATTTGATTTAAACGAAACAAAGAAATTCCTAAAATGCTCAAACTAAAAATTGTTGGAAACATAATTAGATCGAAATTGGGAAAATCTTAAAATTATAACAGAACAAGACTTCAAAATAAAAACATAATTGCAAATAAACAAACTTACATTAACATAACTTCAAATATTTGCTGTCTTTTTCACCAAACAAACTTACATTAAATTATGAAAAAACTAAATGCTCATCTACTTTTTGCTATATACAAAAGTTGTCTGTCAATGTTTAATTCGTTAAATATAAATAACAAAGATCAAATATATGGATCGGAGTACACAACATATTTAGGGAATAAATATTTAAATGGGAATTACAAATAAAAAATATTAAAACTTTATTTATTGTATATCTCAATATTTAGTGACAATTTTGAGACTTAATTAGGAGAAAACTGTAAATTTATTAAGATGAGATATTGACAAAAGTTAAATACTTCATTACTTACAATACACTTAGAATATACTAATACTCTTATAGTTGTAAGTAATGAAGTATTATTTATATAATACAAAAAATTCTTTGTTTAAAATTTGTTCTGTTAAAAATTTGTAGTGCCAAAATGTGGATAGAAGCTTGCAGACGAGAAGATTTATTGTTAAAAATGGATATACTTTATAATAGTTATAGGATTTGTGAACTACATTGTGAAGATAATCTTATTGTCAAAAAAAAAATAATATAATCAATAATATAATAATAAATAATATAATAAAAAATAAATTATATCTTGTATCAACACAAGCCAAAAAGAATCGGTGTATTATTGTATTATCAACGTCAACATCAGAATAAACAAAAAAGTATTTTCATCTATGGTTCCATCAATACGATTTTCACCATTACTTTGCGTTGTGCGATGTATTTGCAACCTTTTGTAAATCAAAAATAATTACACCATTTAGAATGTCAACAAAAGCCGGCCCTGCATGTAATTATTTTTTCAGTGCAATATTTCATATTTATTGAAAGTCAACATAAATGCTCAATTTTATTTAAGAATTAATATTGTGTAATATGCCCACTGACTATTAAAAAATAAGGTGCTTTCCTGTCATTTTCACTCGTTGGCGGCTTGCCCACGCAAGATCAAAGGAGTGTCGCTTCTCTGCGTTCGTAGTTCTCTGGTCCAACGTAGTATTGTTCGACGTTGGTTCCGTTTATTAGAAGATTTTCGTTATTTCTTTATTCGAGTTTTCGATAATCTCATAAATTTCGTCCTCTTGACGTTCATTGTCAGACCGTGCTCTTTTCCATACTCCGCTATTCTGGTCACCAGTCTCTGAAGATCTTCAATATTTTCGGCTAAGATCACAGTGTCGTTCGCATATCTAATGTTGTTAATGGAAACTACATTTACTTTTATTCCAGCTGTTTCACCCTCAGCGCTTTTCAGGATCTCTTCGGAGTATTCATTAAAAAGAATTGGCGACAATACGCATCCTATTTATTCATTGATAAGCGACCTTAATGATTGTCATTTTCTGCAGAGTGAACTGAATCGTGTACATGAATGGTGTAATAATGCAAATCATTTGAATCTTAATGCCAATAAGTGCAAAGTAGTTAGTTATTCTAGGAAACAGTCTAATATATACCATCCTTATATTATCGATGGCAATAAACTTGAACGTTTGAATAAAATGAAAGACCTTGGAGTTACATTTGATTATAAACTCACCTTTGTTGAACATGTTAATTTAAAGGTTAAAGAAGCACTTAAATCTTATGGATTCATAATTAGAAATAGTCGAAATCTCACTAATACTAAGGCAATTAAATTACTTTATTACACTTTTGTACGCTGTAAACTGGAATATGCTTCTGTCATTGGTCACCTTTTTATGATGTACACATCCAAATTATAGAGCACGTGCAGCGTAAATTTTTAAAATTTTTGTCTTTCAAAATTAACGGCATATATCCCAGGAGGGGCATCAGCAATAGCGAGTTCTGTAGCGGTTTGGACGTAGTATCATTAGAATCTAGACGAATTAATGCCTCCCCTAATATTCCTGTACAAGCTACTACATAATCTCATTGACTGCCCTGATATTCTTCGACAAATAAATTTTAACTTCCATCTTATCCAGTGAGAAATTCGATTACGTTCAGAAATACACAAGCTAGAACTAATCTTATGTTAAATTTCCTCTATTTCTCATGTGCAACTATTATTAATTCCTTAAGTGCTTACTGCGATATATTTCACCGCAGTTTAAAGCAGCTTAGTAGGATGGCTGAGATCTACCTAGGTGATTAAGTAGTTTCTTTATGTTAAGGTAAAATACTCGAAAAATGTGTTATTTAGTTAGTATCTATGAATTATTAATATTTCATTTAACTTTAGTATTGTATTTTGTCCTATAAATGGATTCTGTTGGACAATAAACGCTATTATTATATGATCCTATTATTATATGAGTCAATAAAACATGCGTATATATCTTGATTGACGTCCAGGCATCATTGTATCAGTAAATTAAGTGAAAAAAGAGCTTCACGCCTTCCTAGGCCTTTGCGAAAACCAAATTGTGTATCATTAACATCTATGTCCGGTTTGTGATATATTCGGTTATGGATGACTTTTAGTAGTAACTTTAGTACATGAGACATCAAGCTAATGGTGCGGTGATGGCTGTATTCTCTTGCGTTTTTCTTTTTGGGGAGACAAATAAAAATCGATGTTAACCACTTGGTGGTTTTTAGGATTTCTATAGGTAGGTCCAGGGCTTTTCCTACTCTTTATTGTTTTTAATGCGTATAATATTTCTTATTTTGTAATATATGGACCTATTTCTTCTGACGTAAGTTCTATGTGATCCAGATCTCCTCTTTCATCATCGAACAATTCATCGATATATTCTGCCCATCTTTGTACTTTCTCGTCCGTATGTGTTTTAGTAGTCCCGTGTCTACCTAGAATTGCACGAGTGAGATTTTGTTTTCTTAGTCCTGCCAGTTCTTTAACTTTCTTGTGTAGGTTAAACAGATCATATTTATTTTGAAGGTCTTCGATTTCCTTGCGTTTCTCTTCAAAGTATTTTTCTTTTGCCCATCTTATCATCTTCCTGATCTCGTGGTTTATCTCTCTGTATTTATTGTTGTCTTTGTTTTGAAATTGTCTCCGTTTTTCCATCATATTGAATATCTCGTCATTCATCCATTCTTCTTTTCTCCTTGCGATAGTCTTTAGTATTTCTTTACAGGGTTCCAGTAGACAATGTTTTAGTCAATCCCAGTACTTGTTAATATCCATTGGTGTTTGTGTTCAATTTGCTGCAGTTCACATGCAGTTCATGAAAGAACTGCAATGGTAAAAGAATGGTCTGGAATGAAAAAAACTTTTAGGTTCTTTAAGTTTTCTTGTGTCTATTGTAGAGATTCTTTTATGTCTTTTAATATTTTTAAGGGTGAGTGTAATATTGGCGATAAGTGGATTGTGATCTGAGGCCACATCTGGTCCAGGATATGCTTTCACGGCTTTAACAGCATTACAGTATATTTCATTAATCATAATCTAGTCTATCTGGTTTCTGACTACTTTCTCCGTTGTATCTGCGCGATCGCCATGTATACAGTCGTCTGTTTAGTAACTTGAAAAATGTGTTTGTAATAATCAAGTTCTGCTCTTGACAGAATTGTAACAGACAGTTTCCTGTCTCGTGTCGATTTCCCAGACCATAGTTTCCTATGCACTTTCCGCTTTGTCTCTTTAATGGTACTATGTAGCAAAAGGTCACCAACAGAAGTCTTTCAGCCAATTTACAGAATTAATATAAATTAAATTAATTTTTTAAGATACTAAAAAGACACTAAAAGAACGTGGTTTATTGTGTTGATATGTAGGGGATTTCCTCAATCTGGATATCTATGAGGATATGTGAGGCTCAATCAGTAGCTTAACTGGTTAAAAATTGTTGAATATTGCAATAAATAAATACTAATATTCAGTAATTTGACCTTGTACGGATTTACAAACATATATTAGAAGCAGGTTTTACATGACCTGGCTTATTTATTGACAATTATTGAAGTTTATTGTTTACTGCAACAATAAACTTGGAAATAATGGTCGTAAACAAATTCTAGAAAAAGGAGTATACCTAAAAATTATTATAAATAATAAGTCATTCTACATCTACACTGTGCGTCATTAAAAAGAGGCCACCTAGAATTTTATAAGAATTTTTCAATAATTTTAAGTTTATGCAATGTATTCTAATGTAAATAAACTCCCACAATACAGAAACACTTTTAGGCACCGCCACTGGGTGCCGACAGGTCAATTAAGGGTAATAAGTTCACAAAATTGATATCAGTTTTACGACTTAGGAGAATGCACGTTGTTTTTCTTGGAATATGGTTGATCTGTTTTTCAAAAATCTTTCATTAATGTACAGTTGTTCAAAGAATGAACTTGAGCTTTTAAAACTATGACTGAAAGATTTGAAAGAAGAAAGAACTGTTCAAATTGTTACTTTGATTGATAATGGAATGAGTCAAAAAGAAGTGGCCAGACAGCTTGGAGCTCGTCGTTGTATGGTCCAAGAAACATACCAACGATTTGTAGAGACTGGATCTAACGAACTACTACCAGGATCTGGCACGAGAAGAATCATGACGGCTAGAGAAGAATGTTCTTTACAACGCAATCCAAACCCGTTTTCAAAATGCTCAAGGCTGGACATTAAGCACTTATACGGTGAGAAGATTGAAGAAATTTGTGATTGTGAATTCTGTATTTGTGGTGACTACAACCTACCTGACGCATCCTGGGATAATCTTAGTAATGGTGTTACGGTTGAGTGTCCTCATCACTCTCCAGCAAATATTATTTGTACTTGCTACAATTTTCAAAATATGTCACAAGTAAATGCTTTGCCTAACCTTAATAATAAATTTTTAGATCTAGTTTTCTGTACTCAGAGAGATGCAGTTGTGTCGATTTCAACTGATATTCTATTGAATACTTCGCAACATCATTCAGCTTATACTATAGTGATACATGAAGCCAATTTAAATTTGTTTCTTAAATATGATGTCTTCTATCATGATTTTAAGAAATGTAATTATCAAGTTTTAAATGAATATTTAGCCTCAATTCCTTGGAACAAGGTATTAGATGAATCAGTTATAAATTGCTACTTAGAAAATTTTTACCATATTTTATATGATGCCATCAATATGTTTGTTCCTATCAAACAGTTTTAAATCATTAAACTTTCAGTTTGGTTTTCGCGAGAATTAATTGAGCTTGTCATACAGAAAAAATAGCTCACAAGAATTTTAAAGCATCAGGCAACTCATATGAGGAATTTCGGTGTTAAGGGAAAGCATTACAAGCAGTATGTTATAAGAACTATTTAGAGAATATTCAAACAAATCTTTCAAGTAGTCCCCACTCTTTTTGGAGGTGTTAGTACTAAATGTGGGTCTAGTGCTTATCCTAATGTAATCTCTAATAAAGGTGGGGATGTAATAGCTCAGAATGGTGATGAAATAGTCAATCTATTTTCCAGCTATTTTTCAGGTACATATATATATATATATATATATATATATATATATATATATATATATATATATATATATATATATATATATATAATATATATTGATAGTGAGTGTAATGTACCTAATTTTAAATTGGACTATAATGTAGATTTCCAGAGTCTGAAGTTTAGTCTGACTGATGTTTTCGAGGGGATTAGCAGTTTAAAAACTACACTATTCTTCAGGGACTGATGGTATACCTGCAGCACTTATTAAGAACTGTATTTTTCCCTTTGTAAACCTTTACAACAAATTTTCAATTTATCATTGTCATCATCTGTATTTCCACAATATTGGAAAAATAGTTTTCTTACACCTATCTATAAATCTGGCAATCGGGAGTGTGGTTAACAATTATAGAGGTATAAATATTCAATCAGCAATCCCGAAACTTCTTGATAAATTGGTATCAATAAATCTCACCTGGGCTTGCAGAAACATAATTATTGATGAACGACATAGTTTTTCTAATGGGAAATCAACTGTAACAAACCTTGTCAATTACCAACAATACTTGTTGGGTTTTGAGAATTCAGTTGAGTCAGCGTTTGAGAATAAAATTCAAGTTGACAGCGTTTACAATGATTTCTCAAAGGCCTTTGACCAGGTTAATCATAATCTTTTGTCCACAAACTTCATGCATCTGACTTTGGTGACCCCATTGTTAATTGGATTAAAAGTTTTCTGATGGAACATACACAGCAAGTTCGTATTAACAATTATATTTCAAAAGAATTTCATTGTTATTCTGGTGTACCACAAGGGTCTCATTGTGGTCCCTTGTTTTTAACTAATCTAATAGCTAATAGATATATTCTTAATGATGTACTCTTAGATTCAGTTACTGAGATTAGAGATTTGGGTGTATTATTGGATTGTGCATTGACATTTAGAAGCCATTTTCTTAAAATTAAGGAAACAGGATTTCATAATCTTGGTTTTATTTATCGTAACAGTCATGATCTCTCACCTATTGTATTTAAATTATTGTATTGCTCTCTGGTACGCTCAGGTCTTGAATATTGCTCTGTTGTCTGGTTCCCGTTTCATCAAGTATACATTGATGGATTGGAGAGCGTTCAGAGGAAGTTTCTAAGATCTTTAGCTTTTAAAGCACATATTAATATAAAAAATACTGAGAATTATTTCATAGATTATTCTATAATAATGTCTTATTTTAAAATTGCTACATTGAAGAAACGCAGGTTGAGAGCTGATATGTTATTTTTGTTTAAAATTCTAAACAATGTTATTAATTGTCCCTCGTTATTAGCCAATGTACACTTAAACACAATGCATAGAACTCTACACACTGCACTCTTTTATATTCCTTTTCATAGGACTGATTATGCTCATCATTTTCCCTTGTCGAGAATGTTCAGCTCTTGCAATGACCTCCTATTGGATCCTTTCTGTCCAAACATTAATGCTTTTAAAAGGCAACTTAAGAATCTGACTATTAATCTAGATATGTGATAGTTACTATGTGATACTGATACTTTTTTTTTTAATATTTGTGATATGATATATTGTTTTAATGTACAAATTTTATTAACTGTTTACTTGTTTCTTTGTTATTGTTTTGATGTTTATTGTACATGATCTTTACTTTTTACTATTTGTTGTATTTTATTGTAAATGGTTCTACCGTTGAAATAAATAAATAAATAAATAAAGTCTTGAAGTCATGACACATGACATTGGTGAGCACAGTTAGAAAAAATAAGAGATTTCTACCCACCAATATGCAAGCAAATAAGAAAATACGTGTTATTTCCACGAATTTTCCATTCAATCATGATGCTACTATATGCTCTTATGTGTCAAAGAAAAACAAAGTAGTAGTGTTACTCTCGCCTATGCATATAACACGACAAGTAGAAGACAATAAAGTAGCTAAGCCAGAAATACTTAAGTATTACAATAAAACCAAAGAGGAGTTGATACCATGGATAAAATGCTGGATGATTATACAGTCAAACATGGAACATTCTGTTGACCCTTGGCCTTTTTTGGCCCCCTTGGCCCTTTGAAGGATCTCTAAAGATCTTTGTTTGTCCTCAGTTCATTCTTGAAGTAAAAACCAGATGATATTGATGAGTCATTTTCTTCGTAGTGCTGTAGAAATGGTCATTGGTCGAAACATAGTATTTGTAATTTGTCAAAGGCTGACTGTTTCACCCAATTTTACATCATTTTTAGCCCGATCTTTATAATTATAGAAAATTGATTCCCTCATTCTTCCCAAGTGTTTTGCTCTAGTTATAATTTTTCTTTTTATACAAGATGTGTGGTAGATGAACTTTGTTGTCTATTTGAAATCTCAAATACTTGACACATTGGGAGTGTTTTGTAATATTGTTACATATGTTTATAGTCCAAGAGTGATCTTGGATTCTATGGTTAAATATTATTATGTAGTTGTGTTTTAGAGGGATTTATTATTAATCTCCATTGATTTGCACAAAATATTGTGTCATCCATCCTAATATTTTTGTGAGTTTTAGAAAGTTGTAATGATATATTGTGTTGATGTGGTTGATGTAGTGTTGATGAAAAAATTGTTTACTAATTGCTACAGGTAAGGACAAAGATGATATTAGTAATCAGTATAGTAAATGTAATCAAGTTTCAACATAATGGTACTAAGGGTAGTATTTGAAGTATGGCAAAGATAGAAAGAAGTTTCTTTACAATCAGTAGGCTAAATAAACAAACAGAATTCCATTTAGAAGGAATAGGTTTGAGAGGGGCAGTCCTAAAGAATATGGTTACATGGGGCCACTGATACAAGAAATAGAACATGTTATAACAAAGTCTAACATATGTTGTCCCTATCTGTTATAAAGATGTAAAATAACTCTATTGCTGATTTAAAAAGCATTTTATCTCATATGAAAATATAGCATTCAATAAAATGTTAAATCTGTTCACTTTTTCAACATCAGACATTGTATATACACACTTTTTCTTCTTTTTGTGTTAACTTATCATGATTATCATCACTTCAGGAGTTGATGCTTTCTATTTTCCTCCACTTTTCTCTACCCTCTATCATTTTTGGACATTTTGACACTAGAACATCTAGGGTTGTGGCAATGTGATGTGGAATAGGACAAATCTGCTTCTACCTTTCCATTTATAGTAAGCTTCTCAAGATCATGCTTTTGAAAAACATTGACTCATTTGTTCTTCAGGTCACCCATGGGATTCAAGCCTTCATCTCAAACAGAACATTTTGAATGCATTTATGAGCCTTTCATAGTTCTATTTGAGTGTCCAGCATTCAACAGCATAAATAAGGAAAATTAGATTCTAACTTGTCTGATTTTGGTGTTAATGGCTACTACACTTTCCCAGATTTTTATTAATTTATATAGTATTTTTGCAATTTGTGATATTGTTTAGTCCTGATAAAAGATTTTTGTTAGGCCTGTCACTTATCACGATTCTTGTTTTTGCTCTATTTATTTTAAGATCTACAGTTGTACTGAGTGTTTCAATATTTTCTAATAGTTCATTAATTTCAATAGTTATATAATATGCATATTTATATTCCATGTTATCCAATCACCATATACCATAAACAAAATAGAACTCAGTATACACATCACACCATTAGTGACCCTGAAACTATGGGTTAGTTCTGTCTCTAATACTGCATAGCAATTGTGTAGATTTTGCAATATGCATTACATGGTAGTAGTACATAAGCAAGGTATATCAAATAAACCATTCTAGTTTTATCAAATCAAAACTTAATAAATATTCATAATATATACTTTGCTTACTTTGTTGAGATGTACTTGATGATGATAATGCAGTCCAACTAGAACTATTACTAGAATCTGAACTGCCCAAAGAAGTTGTACTTTGATTAGAACTTTGTGAATTTGAGCTCAGTAAAGTTGGTAATGTATTATTTGAGTTCACCACATTTGTAGAATTTGATGAATTCGTAGAATTTAATACATTTGTCGCCTGTGGATTAATGCCCTGAGTAGTTATTGCTGAATTTATTACAGGATGGTCTTGGTCTAACATCTTAGTTGTCTGAGATGTACTTTTTTTGTCAGCCTCCTTTTCCCTGACCTAAAAGAGAATTAGAAAACAAGGTCAGGTGTTGTAATTGCTCACAATAATACACAACTGTAGTAATACTAACCTGGATAGTAGGTTGACCTGTATGGTTCCATTGTGGTTGTACTTGAGTTTGGTTTATTGTTTGTTCTACTTTTTGTTGTTGTTGAGGTTGATTTTGAGGCTGAACCTGTTGTTGATGATGTTGCGGTTGTTGTAAATGATGCTGATTCTGAATCATCGTCAGTTGCATTTGATGCAGCACTTGGGAGGGTTGTGCTAAAAGTTAATAGGTTTAGATGACATTTTTTAAACTTAGTACACATAATACTCACATTTTCCACTGAAAATGTTGGGATTTGCATCTAGAAGTGCTCTTAGCAACTCTGGCATTGATTTTTGTTGTTCCAGTCTAGAATCAGCTCCAGCATACATGTCTTTTACTTCACTATAAAATATATTATAAAATCAACAATAGTAACACTAATTAACAATACACTTACATATGTTCAGCTGAAGTCTTTTCTAAAGACTGAACCAACTGGGGTACCAATACTTCATCTCGGACACCAAGTAAATTCTGAGCTTCCTCTGCAACTCGAGGATGAAACAGTAATGACTTATTACTTAGTGTCTGTGGTGATGGTGTTGGCAGAGGCATTTCGGGAAGCACTACAATAAAATTGTATGGTTACTTTTATATTACTATACATATTATAAACAATTCTAATCATAATCATATAATATAGATTATATTAAGATTTAGTAGAGAAACTCATGTCTATAGATGCATAATTTTATATACTAAATCTTAAAATAATTACTATTTAACTGGGAATAAGCCACAATTAAAGATAAAAATATGTTTATTGACGTTTCAATTTCCACTTCGGAATCGTTTCTTAAACACAAACAGTACGTTTATTGACGTTTTAATTTCCACTTTGGAAATTGTTCTCAAAATACAAACAGTAAATTTACTGTTTGTATTTAAGAAACGATTTCCGAAGTGGAAATTGAAACGTCAATAAACGAATTTTTATCTTTAATTGTAGCTTATTCCCAGTTGAATAGTAATTAATTTAAAATGCCACAAGAAAATAGCTTCAGAACAATATTAATAAATCTTAAAATGTTGATAAAATGCTAGAGTATTTAATTTTTACCTTTATTTCAAAAGTGAACATTGTTAGAAAAGTTTTATAGTGATTTAAATGAACTACTTTATTTTTAGTATTTTATATTTATTATTATAAGTTGAACTATCAGATTGGTGTATCAGGCTAAACATATCCAATAAAAGCAAGTATGTTTTTGTATAAGTAGCTAATGTTTCTTCCAGCAAACACAATGGTATTGTTTAGATTATGTTTACTGTTATTAGCTGTAACTGAACTAAAAAGGTGATTCCATTTGCTTTAATCTGATATTCAAAAATTGTGATCACTGATCAGGAGTGATTTTGCAAATCACCAATCTACACTCATTTCTTTGTTTGCTACTAAAACGATTTTAATAACTTTTAATTTAAATATCTTTTAACTTGCATCCCTTGTTTGGTTATTTAGCTTTTTGTCAATTTTATCTAGAATATGTATAACCTAACTTGGTTTTGTGTCCTGTTTCTTTTATATACCCTATTTGCTTACATTAATCTGCTTTCAAATTACACTGATACCTAAGAATACAATAAAAAGATGAGTAATGACTTACAGTCTGTGAGACTTGCTACCCCAGCCAATGTGGTGATGGGTACACTTGGGACTCCTGGATCCATCTCCACAATTTATTGACTTTACCCAAAAACCATATTTAAGTATTGATATTGGTCATATTAAATAGGAATTGATGTCACTCAAGTAAAGCTAAATTTGTTTCTTGTAGAGTTCATAATATCTGAAATGTAATGGTCTTGGGCTACCTAAAACACCACTCTTACACCATAAATGAATGAACACCAATATACTATATGTTTAAGCTTTTAAACTGAAGAAATAAACAAAATAAACCTTCTTTTCTGTAGGAAAACAATTGTAAGTGACATAACTGTCAACAACATTGTAGCTGACAATTGACAATAAAGAACTTAAAAAACAAATAAATTGCACTTTTTCTGCATTTTAAGTGTATTTGGCAGCTAATTCCATATATAAATAATCAACTCTTCTTGTAAATATTTCCTAAATTTGGTTGCATTATTAAAGTGGCCGAGTTTGTTTTGGAAGCGTTTGCTAGGATTATATCTATCTCTTGAGGTTTGTGTTGCACTTCATATAAGAAATTAATATATTAGTTAACTCTTTAGTGATTAACCCATTGTATCTGTTTCACATATTTATAACAATCATTTTATTCTTCTAATTAATGCAAACGAATGGCGACTTTCTTTCTAAACAGACAGTTGATTGGGGAGGCAAACGACAAACTCAAGATATTTCATTCACTACATAATCGGTAATATAGAGTTACTCATTACCGACTCAATTGACAATTGAGTAGTGCAGAAAATTTTAAAATGAAAATTCTACATACTCTGTAACATAAAATAAACACATTCTAAGATTTATATATTTAGAAATCAGCATATAGTTTTTAAAATATAAATTGATTAAAACTATAAATTTACATCTCTAGAAAAGGATAATTTCAATAGTCATTTATCATAAAATTTTATATTTATAGTAACGCATTTTGATAATAGATGGTAATGCCCTTGAAGAGAAAGTTTAATAAAGATGGCATTTAAGAACGCTCGTATTCTATTTAATGTGCTAGTTAAATTCCGTAACAACAATCTTATATTTTATAGGTATATAAAATAAAATTATTCGAAATTATTCAGAGGAAGAAATTAAAATTCTTATTTTTTGGTCAAAATTCACTTAGTTTTATACAATCAATTAAATCGTACAATCAATGACAATAATTTAAATTACTTCCATTTATGTAAAATTTTAAAAAAGTGAAAAAAATGAATTAATGATTGTGTGTTAAAGAATACGTTTAGACTTTTACGAATAGATACGTTACACCGACACGTTGATTATAATTTCTTTTAAAATAAATCAAGTTTTGAGCACAGAACATAGTAAAAAGCTTTGTGTAATAACAAAGTAGTTCACATATAGACCGAATCTTCCAACTCTATTAAATAGCCCTGTATAAGAACCATGTTTGTTTCTTCTTTTAGGTAATAGAGGGAGCTAGGATTGGTTATGTTTATATTTTTAAATACAAATACATTATGATATAGACGTGAATTATTATAAAATATTAGATAATTATTAATGCCGACATATTTAGTAATATTTTGGTGTCTGAATGACAGAACACCAAAAATTGACCAACCCTAAAGAAATTTACATTTTCTTTAGATTCAACATAGGAAAAATTTTACATTAAAAATTGTTTCTTTTATTTATGTTATTTAGTTATATGATGATATGATATATAAAGTAAGAATATATGCTTATGTTTTTAACTTGCTTGCTCAAAGGAAGTTAGAACTGCTGAGCACTATAGACTATAGGCACCTTAAAGTAGTGATCTATGAAGATGGGATTGACGATCCTGTCAAAATGTAAATGTCAAAGTCAGGCTAAGAGCTATGTGATATGAAAGTGAAAATAGGAAAATAAATATGGATGATAAAAATACAATTTCTCAGGATCAGAAAGATTATGAAGATTTAATGCAAAAACAAAAAAAAGAAAGAGAAGAGTATATTGAGAAACTTAGGAAATGGCTAGATGAAGCAAGAGTATGGCATTACAATGTATGTGCAGGATTTTCCTACAATCTTAGCAATGGTAGAGAAAATTCTTTTCAACAGTTTGTAAATCCTTTTGGTAATCTTCAACCTCAGAATCAGACAAATGTTTTAAGGCAAAGAGTTGGTTTTATACCAAATGGGAATTACCAACAACCATTGTTTCAAGCAGGTAAATAATGGGGATTGTTATAGTAACTATTCTCATCACATCTTGTGGGTATCTATAATACATAATTATTTTTCAGTTACCAGGTACATTTTGTCGAGCTTTAAATAATACTAATTTCTTCATTTTATCATTTATATTAATGTGAGAAATGTGAAAGGCAAATCTCTTTTTCTCTCTTGCCTATATATTTTGAAAACATTTTTTCTCATTTTATTTTGACTTCTTTCTATGTTCTTTATGAAACCAAATGATTATCTTTATTGGCCATGAAATTTGAAATTAAGTAATTCTTTCACAAGTTTCAACCTATTATTAAATTCTAGTTTTTTGTTGGCATTGGTCACGAAAATAAATTATAGTAGTTGTCTTATTTTTCATTAATGATATATTTTAAAGACAACATAATTAATGTTATATACACTTTAAGTAAAAAAAAAAACAGAAATTCTATTATTTATTTGACATTTGTCTCTGAATTGTGAATCTCATAATATAGAACACTGACATTTCATCACTTTTCTGGAATTATCTAGAACCCCTTCTGTGGTATTCTAAACCAGATTCTTTAAGTATCATAGTATAGCAAATATCTTGAAGTGACCTTAGATATAACTTTATATTTCAAACAACAACACAGATAATACTACCCTGAAAGTAGGAAAGTACAACATCATCCATAAAAATTGGCTGTAAATGAAATACCCCACTATTTCTTGTCTCATGTCATACCCCTACTTGTCAATATGGACTTGTGAGATCCACTTGGATCCTCTGCCTCTGTGATTCCCATGTAATATAAAATGTGATGACAACAAAAAACAAAATCTAAAAACATGTCTAACTTGTAGAGCATTGATGGAGATATGCTCCATCAATGAAAAAACATAAAAAAGTTAGGCTCATGATATGCAAAGATTTGGATAAAGTAAAGTATCAATGGTTCAATCAGGCAAGAGGCCAGGGAATCCCATTTTTATTAATTTGAGAAAAAAATCATTAACTTGATAGCATTCAAGAAAAAACTCAATGCAAACAGCTAAGCTATCTGGAAGTTCAGGGAACTGATAAAGGAAACTGTTACTTCACAGTTTTCCTAAATGTTCATCTACTTCGGGAAAATTTTGAAATTGTCATTAATTTGTATACATATTAGCAACCGGTTTATATTGTAATTAATAATGACTTCAACTTCAAACAACTATTGCAGTGCTCCTCAATGTTTATCCTATTATAATTCACAAAAAAAATTCCATACATAAGTTTCCGCTGGACGAGAATATGAGAAAAGTTTGGCAATGCATTTTGTGAATTGGCAATCATATAACCAAGTACGTGACTTTGCAGTTTATATTTTACTGAGAACAATTACTTTCCAAGTGTTGAAATATTATTTATATTTTAATATATTTATGCTTAATTTACTTTATAGTAACACCTGAAACTAAATTAAGAAGACTGAAGAAAAATGCTATTCCATCAGCTAAATTGCCCTAACGGTCTTATGAAGCTATTAGTAGAAAACGTAAGGTGTAATTTACAAAATATAACGTGGCCAGCTCCAAAAACTGCCTCACCCTCAACTAAAGATCTCTGCCGATCTTGCAACCATATAAATAATTAAGATAATGTAAATTTTACTACCCGTGTTTCAGACATACTGTAGAAAAACAAACATTTAATTTTATTTTTATTTAGGTTTGGGAGTCAATTACCTTATGTATAAACTCAAATCACAAACAAATAAACTTTGAAGAATGTACTCCAACTTTTACTTTGACAAAACACACATGTAAATGATTTATATTAAACGTTTTATAGCTTAAAGATCAAATGACAAAATTATTTGTTTTCCCGAAGTTATCGTCCATATTTGAAATCTTCAGTGCCCCCTGTTGGAATTGGCTATCGCGAATAACTATGATCAAACCCAACTCAACTGGAAGGCTTTACCATAAAAGATATTTGCATAACTATTTGTAAAAACTGGGTTCAAAGATCAAAAAGATTGGATCATGGTAATGATTTGTACAAATTCTACTGCAAGCTGTAGATTACTCCTTTTAGTGAATGGAAATTGGAAAAAAACTTTTTTTGGGATTCATTTTATATTTTGTACATCAAATTAGAGCACATTTGATGCAGTGCCTGGAGTAACCTCAGAGTGTTTGCAACTCAAAACTGTTGGTTATAATTTTTTGTCTGGTCTTTTAACATCAAAAGACAGTGTTTTTGATTATTTGTATTGTATAAAATCAATATCTTAGGGTAAAATGAGCACCATATTGAATTACAGTACATAAAAAAGCTTTAATTTAAGCAATTTGAGCTGTGCTAAATTAAATTTGACCCAACAGTTTATGCAAAATTAACCATTGAATGTCAAAAACTTTTTTTGTCATTCTGAATTTTTGAAATAACTTCTTAAATTCTTTTTTTTATGCAAAAAGCATTATATTGTAGCTCTTTTAATTACAAATTGAATGAGTACATATACTAGTACCTATACAGTACATATATTTTGAACTTATTAATTTTAATAGCTGAAGTCGAGACAAAGATTAAAAAAAATTAAAGTTTTCTAGGACTAGTTGAACTAAAGTTAGCTTAATTTGTTTAAAAAATCACAGCTGCTGTTTTTATAACAATTAAGAATTAAAATTGGCCCCATTCAATAGTTAAATTCCTGTATTTTATAGGGATATAATTTTTATTTTCACAATCCAATTTGTAACAAAAAAATATTATTTATATATTTGAAATATCTCTCATGAAAAAATCGTTTAAACTACAACAGTAATTGCTGCCAACAGAAAATGCTGCGGATGAGCATTGTTTGAGAGTTTATTATCAAATACAAGTTTGGCTCTTAAATAATCTTGATCCTTTGCATTTTAGTTGGCAAAGGGGTGAAAACGGATTAGACCCGATCACATCTAATGAAAAAAATGGTTCCTCCTGAGGTCTCAGAGAGTATATCATGTAAATGTACAGTATAATCTGCGTGCAACAAACAGTATAGTTGCAAAAATGGTCTAAAATGTATGCGAATATACAAAAACTGTAACGGATATAGTTGTGGTAATTCTCTGATTGTCAGGAAATCCATCAACTCTGCTGCTGCTCTCTTCCAAAGGGGTGGTATAATCGTGATCAAAATGACGATCTGAATGAGAGTGACGACATTGATATTTGGGATGTAATATTAAACAATAACGACAGTCAACTTATAAACAATATAAATAAAAACAAAAAAATAATGAATACCTAATATTAATTATAATTTAATGAATAGTGTTAATATTACTTATAATATTTTTTAGTGTATTTTACATTTATTATTATACACCTCATCCTTTAATTGAACATTTTATTCTTTATTTAATCCCAAAATATTTAATATTGTATGCACCAGATACATGTTATAAAATATATTTAATCTGAATATTTACTATTTAATATAAAAAATATATATCATATGTAAAATAAAAAGTTTAAACAGTAATTTAAGAAGAAATGTTAATAGTCACTAAGCTGTAAATAGCAGCCAAAAAAAATCGTCAATGTTCACAAAATTTTCTGCTATCCCAGATAAAAAAGTGTTAAATTGGTCCATATTTAACGAAGATGTGATAAAATTTTCCGACAACCACATATTTAAGTGTGCTGACTGACAGGAGAACCAGCCAAAACCGAGCCAGTTTGTCTACATGGAAAAACGGTCAACTTTACTCATGTTTGTTTACTATAAATAGCGGTTTTTTTTTTTAAATAAAAATTATATCCTCATAAAATATAGGCGTTTCGAAACTTTAACTAACTAAAATTTCACATTTTAGGACTTTCAATCATTAATTTTGCGAAAACTGTTGTGTCAAATTTAATGTAGCATAGGTCCAATTAAAGCTTTTTTGTGTACTTTCATTCAATATTATGCTCATTTTAACAAGATATTGATTTGATACAATAAAAATAATCAAAAAAACATAAAAAGTGCCATAAAAAAGTTATAACCTACAGTTTGGAGTTGCAAACACTTGGAGGTTACTCCAGGTGTTGCCCTTTATAATATTGTGCTGGTTTCAAATATTCACTAATTAGTGCTCAAAATCATTAGCTTGGACTAATCCTTTTTCTTTTAGTATTAAACCATACTGTACTATATTCTTTTTTTATTTATATCTAATAATATTGGCTCAATACAGTTTTAACTTTAAGTTCAATAATAATAAGATTTTTTAAATTCCAGCTCAACAACCTGCACAAAATAATCAAACCCCACCTGTCTATGAATTCATTATACCACCCCTTTGGAAGAGAGCAGCAGCAGAGTTGATGGATTTCCTGCTTCTTTTGTTACTGAAAGTAGCACTGACATTCCTCCTATTGGAAAGTTTTGACATTATGTAAGAATAAATTATATGTTCAAGGTGGGATCAATGTATATATATATACAGGGTTCGGCAGATAAATAAACGGCCAATTAGAAATATCTCGAGAAGTTAACTGAATCATGAAAATTGAATAGAAGGGGTTTTAAAGAGTGATAAATTTAATGGAAATATTTTCATGTGTTTGTTAGTTCCGGTTATACCTAAAGTTGCTTATAACTTGATTTGTTTTAATGGGACACCCTGTGTATATTTTTTAATTTTAGAAATATTCACATTATTCTGAACATTTTTTGTTAGTACTTCCCTATACCTATTGTGAACCGCTTTTGAGTTATAATGATTTTTATATAAAAATTACACTTTTCTATCATGTATAATTAAGTTCAATATCCTCTAATGTAATGTAATTTGAATAGAAGTTTAAATTCCTTAGGGACTTATTAAACACATATAACTTTATCGTTTATAGTGTAAAGTTGCCTTTTTCATTGCACAGGGTGCTAAACTAAAAGCTATGTATGAAGACCTATAACTAATTAGGCGATGATCAGTGGGTCTTAAACAGTGGCTTTAAAATTTAATTCCAATCACTTGAAAAGTCAACGATTTAATTTTCTATATTTCATGTTCAGTTCAATGTTGGATTTTGTTCTATTAAAAGCAAATTAACTGAATATAATATTTAATTATTTATTACACACAATAAAATTTATTTTATTAATGCCATTTTAAATATACTACTAGTATGGTCATCATTATGTGTACTATACTATACTATGCTGATAGTCCATTGGAATTTTACATTTTTGAGGACGCAATTTTATTTTTTGATGTGTGGGGGTGGTGAGTATAAGCTTAAGTTCAAGTTTGTGGGGTCGCTATCCTTGACCCCTCCACCATCTTGAAAAAAGGGTCAAAGGGTTTTCGCGCTGTATCTCATAAATTAGCAACCCTACATACAATTTTATAAAACATAATTTGTAGTAAATTAAATTTTCTACAACTTTATTTGTATTACTTTACTTCGTAAAATTGAAAATAAAAATGTAAATAAAAATATCTAAAAATTTTTGAACAAATTTTCTTTTGGGCCTTTTTTCTGGTCATTTTACAATAAAAAGATATTTGTAGAAGGTTTTCAACGAATAATTTCACTACAAATGTGTTCTATTTTATTAATTTCTGTGGGTTTTACAGCACTCCTGAAATTGACAGGGTTCTTGAATACTCGTAAGAATATGATAAAAACGAAACATTAGGCTTAGTTTTTTATTACTTATGTTTTTATTCATATAATTTATTATTTTGTTAACATTTCTATGGTATTATTAGTTTATTATCGACCTTTTTCCCGACTACCTATGAGGTAGAGTCTGGAAGGCGCATTTTTTAAGTGTTATCCCCATTAGGCCTAATTCACTGACAATTTCCTGGTGCAATAATATTGAGCATAATTATATATTTAATTATTTGTTTTCCAACTATTGTTTTTTCATTTTATTTGATGGTCTAGGATTCGGTTCAGGATCTAATTCAGTACCGAAGTTGACTACTTTTTTGTACATCTGATTATCTTTTTTTTATATTGACGCCTTTCTTCTATTAAATCAAAAATTTCTTCCGTCATCCATTGCTTCTTTTTATATCTGGTTGGTATTAGAATTTCTTTTTGACTTTTATGTATTTCTGTCTTTATTAATAACCATTTTTTATCCATCTCAGTATTTTGCAGAATTTATTCTTTAAATTCATTGATCCTTTGTTGATTTCATCTGTCAGGCGTTGCCTTATGAGTGGATTCCTTAATTTACTTGTATCGATTTTTGCAGTGGTTGTTCTTCGTTTTATTATTTTCATTTTGAGCCTAATTTTGGTCACTACTGGGTTGTGATCTTGTAACGACTATTTTGCTTACCACAGGGTAAGAATATGGGAGACAAGATTGGGCAAACAAAATAATCGAAACAATTTTGGCTCCCAACGTGCGAGGCTTTTGAATATTTCCATTTCTTTTAGATTTTTGATCCTTTTCCCGAAGCCACATATCTTTTTCAGTTTCCCCAGTTCCCTGCCATTTCTATGAAACTTTTTTCCTTTTGAATAGTGCCCCAAAGTGTCTCACAAACAGTAGTGTATTTGTATTACAATGTATGTATTTTGTACCAACATGTATTGTTGTTTTTTCAGGTAATGTACTTATAGTGACATATGTATTGTTCTTCTTATATGTATTGATAAATGAAAGCAAATATTTGAGTTGAATATTTAAATATGAATTTTAATTGAAGTATTGATATTGAAAAGAATTTAAAAACAGTAGCAAATTATACAGTTACTGTTACATTTATTTTTTTATTGATTCGACAAATTTTACAGAATAATCGGTTTTTGTAATTTTTTATTTGTTGGGTCATTTTGAGTAAATGTGTGTATTCGTTTGAGTGACTTTTGAGCTATGTAGTTGAGAAGTAGTATTATGCAGTTTGTCTTCTAATTAACCGTCTCTGAAGGTGTATTTAAATGCCAAGGGTTAATTAATGTTGTTGTACGAGGGGTAGTCATTGTGAGTCGTAGAGAAGATTCGACAAGTTTAGTCTCAGTAGTAGACTGTTTATTGTGTATCCTTTCTTGTATCTGAATGACCACAGGTGTAATATTTGTGATCAGGAGATGCTGTTTTAGTTTTGACTAGGAGCAGTCTCATTTAGTTTTCGGAACAAGAGTTGGTTTATTTTGGTATTATTTAGTGTAGCTCACTCAAAGGTCAAGTTTTCAATATTATTAGTATTTTGTCTTTCCTTGTATGTACGGTTTATTTGTTTGTTAGTGTCCATGTTGTCCCATGTTGTTTGAAACCATTTTTTTAGTCCTTGTTAGTGGAAGTGTGAACTTTTAGGAGACAGGTTAAAGACCTCATTTTTTGTTTACCAACTGATTACTAAGTCAAGAGCAGAAGTTGCAGCAAACTGATTGAGTTTTGGATTTCAGTACGCGGGAGTGCAAGTGAGACTTACTATCAGGTGATAAATGGAAACGGTTGTTTCTTAAAATTGTCATATTTTCTACTTGTTGTTGAGGTTGATTTCAGTTATTTTGTGTGTTTGCTTTCATCCAATTTTTGAAAAATGAAGTCTACCCAGGTTAATTATTTGAAATCAGGAGAGTTATCTTATGAGCTTTTCATAAGAGGTAAAAATGTCCCAAATAAGACAGTTGATGATAAGAGAAAGATGTTAAGAGCTTTGTTGGCCAAGGAGGCCACTTTGTCTTCAAGTTTAGTCGATTTGGTTAATAATGTAGTAGATCCTAAGAAGAGTTGAATGAGATCATGTTGATTATAAAAGATTTATATAGTATTGCTCAATCAATGAATGCAGATCAAACAAAGCTGATTTTGCTAGATTTGAGACAAGGTCTACACATTTAGATACCAGATTAGAAAATTTCCCTATGAATGATGTTGAGGAAGATGTATTAAAGTTTGTTGAAGAGTGTAAAGATGATTTGTTAGTGTTGAAGGGTAATGTGTTAGAAAAAGAGGAAATGTTTGATGATATAGTAAAACCATCCACTAGTAGCCCAGTTTCAGTCCCTGTAGTTCCCAGTTGTACAGTCCCAGCCCCAATAATACAGGTTTCAACTCCTGTCATTATTTCTGATCTACATATTAAGTTTAATGGTGAGAGTAAAGCTCTTCCCACATTTTTAGAGAAAGTTAAAGATTCTGCTAGGTCTCGGAATATTTCCGAAGACATCCTGTTTCGCTCAGCCATTGAGTTATTTGAAGGTAATGCTGCTATTTGGTATAGGAGTGTTAGAGATAAAATTAATAGTTGGGATGAGTTGGTAGCCCTACTCAAATCTGCTTTTTTGCATCCAGATTATAATGATAATCTCTTTGATGAAATTAAAAATAGAAAGCAAAAAAGGAATGAATCCATAACCATTTATTCAGCAGTGATGGAAAACCTTTTTAAACGTTTGGAAACTTATCCTAGTGAAGCCCAAAAAGTAAAAATAATGAGGAAAAATATTTTAGTGGATTACATTCCACTGATAGCCCTTCAAGATTTTGCTACAGTAGAAATGTTAGTAGCAACTATAAAACGTTTAGAGCAGAATGTCCTGCCCTTGTTGCAGACTACTAAAGGTCTTGCAGGTATTTCGATTGATGATTCAGAAAAGCCCAAAGAACAAGTTCATGTGGTGAATAATCAAACCAAGCAAGATAGAAGTGGAGTAGGTAACAGACAGGACAGAGAAAATTCTTCTAAGAGACCCAATCCCAAACATAAGTATGAGAATAATAGACCCAGTCCTCCAGAGAATACTGAAATAAGAAATCAGTCTTTTTCGTCCCCCACCTCCATTAATGCAGTCAGCCCCTTATCAAGCTCCCAGAATCCGAAAAAGATTATTTGTTTCAATTGTAATAGACCAGGTCATATTTCCCGTGACTGTAGAAGTAAGTCAGTATCTTGTTGGCGTTGTGGTCATAAAGGTGTGATCATATCTTCTTGTCCTAAGTGTAGTATTTCGAATAGGTCTAAGACCAATAGACCTTACAGGCCATCGTTGAACCCAATTTTTGAAAAGAAAGATTCTGATAGTCGTCCCCATGTTAATTGTTTAGAAGTTAATGTAGATAGAATAGACCCTTGGTTTGATAATTTGAGATCAAAGATAATCCGATCCCCCCTTGATTTTCCACAGTGGAAGGTGGAGAATGATTTTGTTTATAAGTTTGCCCCTACCAAAAATTCTTTTAAGACTAATGATGTAGAGTGGAAAATTCTTGTGCCCAAACCACAAAGGTTTGAAGTTATGAAGTCTTGTCATGAGCCACCTACGTGTGCTCACTTTGGATTTTCCAAAACTTTGTCCCGTATTCAGGAAAGATATTATTGGCCCCAGATGCGTGTTGATGTGCTTAAGTTTGTCAGGTCATGTAAAGTTTGTGGTGCTCAGAAGACACCAAATTATGCTCCATTAGGTAAAATGGGTAAGCAGAGAGAGGCCAAGTTTCCTTGGCAAATAGTTGCAATAGATCTGATAGGTCCCTTTGTTCGTTCAAAGAAAGGTTATACGTGGTTATTAGTAGTTGCTGATTGGTTTAGTAAATATACTTTAGTCCAACCTTTGAGAAAGGCCACGGCTAAGAATATTGTTGAGTTTTTGGAAAATGATGTTTTCCTAATGTTTGGTGTTCCTCAATATGTGATTTGTGATAATGCCTCAAATCTGAACAATCCTCTCTTAATTGAGCTCTGTAATAGGTATAACGTTCAGAAAGTATGGTTTAGCCCAGTATATGCACCTCAGTGTAATTTTGTGGAGAGGAACAATAGAACCATTGGTACAGCAATACGTACGTATGTTAAAGACCACGTAGATTGGGATAAGAATTTAGCAAAGATCAGACAAGCTATTAACACTGCAAAGCATGAAGTGACTGGATATACTCCAGCTTTCCTGAATTATGGCCGTCATGTTCCTTTAAGTGGAAACTATTATGGTGTTGATCATAAGGATCAACAGAATCAAGATATCGAGATAATTCCAGGTGACCGTAATATGTATGCTTCAGAAGTCAAAGGTTTAGATAAAGTTTTTGAAAAGGTTAAGGCTAATCTTCGAAAAGGATATGAACGTAACGCTAGGAGTTACAACTTACGTAGAAGAGAAGTCCAATTTCAAGTGGGTGATAAAGTTTGGAAAAGAAATAAGGTTTTGTCTTGTGCTGTCAACAAGTTTATGTCCAAACTAGCACCAAAGTATATTGAAGCAACTATCAAGGAAAAATTATCACCAGTGGTTTATCGTTTGTCAGATTTAAATGGTTCAGATCTTGGTAAGTGGCACATTAAAGATTTAAAGCCTTTTGTGTTAGATGAGGACAATATGTCATTTTAAGTAATTAGTTCATCCTATCCCATGTCTGTATTTTCGAGTTTGTATGTTGATTTGATTTCATCCCTTTGGAATATTGTTTCACTTTGATAATTTTAGTTCAGGTAACCTACTTTATTTGGGAGACACATGTGAGAATCACATTTTTTCATATGTAGGTATATAGATTTAGGGTCTATATCCTAATTTTTTTTGTAGAACCGTTGCCGAATTCCCTGTCTCGCTAGGCGTATAGTGGAGATAGTAACGCCTACCTGTTAAGTGTAGAGCAATTTATTTTGGATTTATGTATAGCACCTGATTTAGGCAACGAGGTGTCATGGCTATGCCTGCCCGACAAATCACTTGTGTTACTGCTGTGAATGTCAGCGAGGTTCACTGCAGGGCATAAGGTTAGCTTCCCCCAAGGCATAGAAACTCATGTCACCTACAGTTCAAGTAGAGTCAAAAATTTCAGTCTACTCGACTTTAAAGAGTCTGGCGATCGATGGCACGCTAGCCCATTCTTTGTAACTAACTTTGTTTTTGTTGTTTAATCCCACGCTAGCCATCATCTAAAAGATATTATTAAGAAGTTTCGACTCAGTTAAGAGGTCATCTTCTGATTTGGTTTTTGTTGTTTTGCCTTTATCAAAAACTGGATAAGAATTATCCGAGTTTTTTTCTTTTAAGAAGGGGCATTGTAGCGTTTTTTTATTTAAGTGTATAGAAAAGATTTCTGTGTTACGTCCTGTTGTTTTTACCAAAGAAAACAATCGAAATAATATTTCAAGTTTTTTTGACGAGATTTTTAAATGCGTATATTTCTACCGATTCAAAAGTAAATATAGATGTTTTTTTGTCTGTGTTTAGATTCAAATATCGAACCCTTTGTTATAAGCCAGGTAAAACTCAAGTTTAAAATACGCACGTATTTTGTTAATTTGTATTATGTAAATTTATGATGCCCCCTGATAAAAAAAAGGTTTTATTTGTTTTCTTCGTTAAAAACGCAATAAATCATGAATTCCCCTAATATTAAAGTTGTTTTTCGTTATTAGTCGAGGGTCAAAAAAAGAATATTTGTTTGTTTAGGCAATAAAGGAACATTTAAAATTTGTTTTTTTTGTCGATACGAGCGAGGGGATATTGTTTTGGTTCTTGAGTTTGTGGACAGGTTAGCTGCAAGACGGAAGGGAAATTTTTGGCTAGATTCTGGTAAAATGTAACGAAGCAAGAGAGTCGACATTTAGATTCCAAACAGGGCAAACATGTGACAATAGGTCGACGAGATTAAAAAGAGCAACGAGGTAGGCAGGTGATGTAAGGCAGCTCGAGTTGAAAGGACTTGGGCATTTTTCATAAACAGCCGGTAATTTTGTGTAATGGGTTAATTAATCAGACCTGTAAACAGTGGACTCTCCGTAAACATGACGGATTAGCATAGAGAAACCACTAAAAGGATTTATGCAGTATACCAGAACATGGTAAAATTTTAAAGCAGTACATAGGGTGTGCCACCAGCTTCGTGTGTCATCTGTTTGCCCCAACCTCGTTCCTGAGTATAGAAATGTTTCCTATGTCCCAGTTAGAGGATTTGTACAAGTAGCTTCCAGTCAGAGATGTAACAAGTTTTTTTTTAAGTTGAGTGACGAAATATGTAAATTTTAAGGTAACAATTCAATATATTAATTTTCAAAGTAAAGACAGATATTTTTTGGCTAAAGTAATAATTGCTTTCATTCTTTGTCATCAAAATTAAATGTGATACCTGACAGCAAGTTTAATTTGTTTTTTTTTGTTATGACAATTTTAATTTGATAATTATGTAGAAACGATATTTCATATATAAGGTTAAATTTATATGTTTTCATTAAGAAGGATCCTTAATTTTTGATAATCGAATTGGCCATAATAGAGTAAACAAAGAACATGTAAGTTTTTGATATTTGTATTATGTTATATGACATGTTTCTTTTATAATATGTATTTTTGATCTGTTTTGTTTGAGACAAAAATAAATGTTTAATTTGTATCTCTGATCTATTTTGAGTTTTATTTGAAAAAGATATTTTTTTTTTTTATAATTTTGATGTTATACAATTATTTCCCTAGTTACAACTAGTGGTTGTAATAGGTATAATTGGGCACCTCAAGTGGCGCCCTATATTAAATTTCTTGAGGTGTTTCCGTTAATTTTCATTCTGTTTGTCCCAAGAGATTTGTATAAGTACCCCTTTATTTCTTTTTTTTGTAGTTGCCCAATCCAACCCCCAATATCTTCAACTTATCCACGACCCAGCTCTCCAACAACCAACTGAGTGTCCGTATGCACTTGTTTCGATTATTTTGTTTGCTCAATCTTGTCCCCCATATTCTTACCCTGTGGTAAGCAAAATATTCGTTACAATCTGATCCTATGTCGGCACTTGGATAGGTTTTTACAGATATAATTGAGTTCGTGTATCTTTGTTTAACTAATACATAGTCTATTTGGTTTCTTACAATTCTCTCTACTTGATCTTCTGGTGACTTCCACGTATATAGTCTTCTCTTTGGCATTTTTAACAATGTATTAGCTATAACAAAATTATTGTTTTGACAAAATTCGATAAGCTTGTCACCCCTTTCGTTTCTATTGCCCAGACCATATCCTCCTGTACATTCTTCTACTTTTTCTTCCCCAATCTTTGCGTTAAAGTATCCCATTATAATTGTTACATCTTGCGTTTTAATGGATTACCAGATTCAGTCTGGTCGACACTAAAACCCACTTCTGATGAGCAGTTTTAAGAAGAATTTGTTTTGTACTTTTCATTACCAACAAATTTATCTTGGAATAATATTGGTACGGTGCTTTTTCTCTGTGCATTTTTCGTGCGATGCAAGTGTAAGAAGTGGGATAAGTTTTGTGGTGACGGAAATGGGTCGACAATCAATTAATAATAACATAGGAAGATGGTACCCCTTATTCCAAAATGACGAGTATTCAAGAACCCGGCCAAGTTCGGAGTGCTGTGAAATCTAAAGAAATTAATGAAATTAAACAAATTTGTAGTGAAAATTATTCTATGAAAAAGCCTCTATGACATAGCTCTGATTTCATTTTATTGTAAAATTACAAGAAAAAAAGTGCTAAAACTAAAAACTAAAACTAAAAATTAAATACTAATAAACTTAAACGTAATTGAGTCAGTTTTATTTATTAATATTTATCAGATCATTTAATTTTTAACCATCAACATAAATGTAATATATGATGACAAACTAATAATTTTATGGTAATACGATCTGCACAGATATCGCCGGCGCCAACAGTTTTTAGATAATATGAATCATTTTTCAATGATATGTATGTGAATGGAACCTTATTTTTTAATAATAATATGTTTTTGTAATGGCATTGCTTTGATTATTTGGTAAACCTACATTACACATCACAAGAAATTAAACAACAATTTCAATCCAATTTTCATGATTCAGTTACCCTTAGTTCTCGAGATAGTTCTAATTGGTCGTTTATCTGCTGCATCCTGTGTTGTATTGCATGTATACATTTATACTCTAATCTTTTTAATCTGAGTTACTCAAAAAGTTTTCCTTGATGAGTGGAAAACCACGGAATACATATAGAAAAATGGTGAAAGTCGAATTGAAAAGAAATGTCACCATCATCATTTATGCATTAAATACTTATAAATGCAAAGAAGATGAAAATTTGGGTATTGTTGGACAAATCAACACACTTTTAGCTTAGTAATATTGCTGACATAAACATCTGTTTATGTACATAATTATTTTTATTAATTCTTGTTCCTTTTTTCAGTGACACTGGCTATTATGGTCTTGAATTGTTCCACAAAAATTTGGAAAATTCGGATGGTACCGTACCAATGGCATTAGAACTGCTTACATTGGAACTTCTGCATCGTTTAATAGTATGTGTATACGAGGTTAGTTGTCATTTTAAAATAAGCAGTAAATTCTAAATTCCACAAAATTATATTAAATCGTATGACCATAGGCGGAGATATAAATTGCAGAATCATACGCAAAAGAACAGAGTTTATATAGTCAGGTGACCACAAATCATGGTCTATAAAGATAAAGTTAAATTACTGAAAGTACAGAGAGGTGTATTTGTTTATTTTACCTATTGATTGATGGTATCTGTATTACTACTAAAGAGTCTAAACACTATTAACTGTTCAAATACATTTTCCTGTATTTCAAATTTCCACCTTAGCAAAACAGTGGAGAAAGGCAAATATAATTCGAAAAAGACGTAAAAAGAAGAGATATCGAGGAAGGTGATCGAATAATTTTAAGAGATAAAAATAATTTTAAAATAGAGGAAAGTAAATAATTGATATCAAAATCCATAATTTTTTTTATTATGTATTCATGTTACTTTAATTTGTTGTAGGCTTATTTTATGCAGGGAAAATATCTGGCAACTCCAGGAAAACGCTATATGGGACTTATGGTGATATCAGTGCAAACTATAACACCAGTACCAAACAGACCAACCGAAACAGTAACAGTAGCAAGAGCAGCGCCCTTAAGCTGGCAAAAGTCTCTAACACGATCGACTCTAAAAAACTTACTTGTAGGTCTTTTCTTGCCAATATGCATATTCTACATTTTCCCACAAAACCGAACCTGCTACGATATGATGTCAAAGAGCCTTGTTGTGGAGTACCATGCGGATTTTATAAGTTATCATTCCAATCTATAAATGTTATTATAAATATTTCGGCCAAATTATATATGTGATATTGTTAGTATGGTTTAATTTTAATTTTATATTCCTTTATAGAAAGTCTCTATCAATCATTTATAAAAAGTAGATTGCAAGTCCTGTGTTTTTTCCTCGGGTCCTTGGTAAAGGATCTTGAAGGCAGTATAGGTGCCTAATACTGGAACCGATTTAAGGCCAGTGACGTAACATTTGTAAAAATTTGAAAGTGCTGAATCACCAAATGAGCCTCGGATATTGAACAGAACTTACAGCAGACAGAAATCATACAAAAACTTAGAAATCGGAATTTAGACGTAGCTATCCCGTTGTCGTCTTTGGGGGAATAAATAAGGGTCTAAAATCCTTAAAAACCACGCCGGACGCTCTGTAGATATTACCCTGTCTTGAAAAAGACAAAGTGAGGTAAAGTAAACCACTACTCGGGTTAAAATAAAACAACAGGTACAGTAAAACGAAACTCAGCCACAGAGTCTAGGAAACAGTAAGCAGAGCCCCTAGAGCGCTATGCTCTAGGGAAGCCCGAGAAGGACTGACCTGGCTGGCCTGAAAATCACCGATATTTATAAGTGTTTAACTATTTATATGGTATTTTCAGGTTAACCAGCCAATAAGAAAATTCGAGGCTGGGCGATGCCCATTGGAGTGCGTACTAGTTCTCAAGGACAAGGAAGGAGCCTCCACGAGGTCAATAGTGCCACATCAACTACGAAGTAAACACTATTGACGGCGTCCCCTGGAAACGTTTACTAGTAGACGACTAATCCTTCCAACATCGGACCAAACCAAATCAGATGGCAAACATCAAGCCACAACGGTTCTTCTCAGAGCCAACACTGACAGTAGCGAGCATAAATATCAAGGGCATCACTACAGCCTAACAAGACATCATAATTCTGCAAGAACACGAAATGTGAGGTATTGTGCACCCAGGAATCCCACAGAGACCTAACTGCAGCGAGACCGAAAGTCTCCGGTATGAAACTGATTGCGTAGATACCACACAATAAGCATGGGACCGCGGTATTTGTGAGAACTCAAACCATAGTCTCATCTGTGGGAACAATAAATGTACATAGTATAGAGATAATAACCACTGAGATCGGAAAATGCACAATAACCTATACAAGCCCCCAAACCAGTCTTTTATATTATCACCCCCAACTAACTTCCAATCACAACCCAATCAGCTTGTACTGGGAGACTTTAACAGTGAAAATTTACTCATAGTCTATCCAGATTCGGACGCAAATGGAGACTCACTAGAAGCATGGGCCGAAACGAGTTGCCTCACGTTAACCCATGATCCTAAACTTCCACCATCGTTTCAGAGCGAAGTTTGGAAAAGAGGATATAACCCGAATATCTGTTTTTCAAGTAACAACCTCGAAGACCGATGTACCAAAAGTAGTATATAGCCCCATGCCAAAAACTCAGCATAGACCAATTGGTATAAATATCTTTCCAATTGTCAGACCACAAGCTATTCCATTCAGAAGGAGATTTAACTTCAAAAAGGCAAACTGGTCAAAGTATGCAGACATGCTAGATTCTGAACTGCTACGTTTTGAACCAAAAGTAGAGAACTACGAAAAGGTACTCAAAAATGTGTCTAGAAAAGCTATCCCTAGAGGATGTAGACAACAATACGTTCTCGGGATGTCCAGCGAGTCCAAAGAACTAATGTGAACATACGAAACTCTATTCCACTGACCCTTTTAGCCAACTAATCCAACAGCTAAGTCAAGCCAGATAGGAAAAGTGGATTGAGATCCTGGAAAAAATGAACATGGCACATAGTAGCAAAATAGCATTGAACCTTGTAAAAAAACTTAGCGGCGATCCAAAAGAACATAAACCACCTTGCAAGGTTACAGCAAACCAAGTCGCTGCTCAACTCCTTATGAATGGAAGAACTACGAACCGATATAAGGACCCAAACACTAGGAGAAGATTTGATTCGGAGACAAACCACTTAGGAACTCCTTTTACACTAAAAGAATTCCACGATGTATGTATGAACAGGTTAAAAAACGGGAAAGCTGCAGGTGTGGATGATATATGCAGTGAACAAAATAAAGCATTCAGGCCAAAGAGCAAAAAACTGGATCTTTCAATTTTATAACACGTGCTGCAAAACCTGCGAAGTTCCAAAATCGTGGAGGAAATCTAAAGTAATAGCCTTGTTAAAACCAGGAAAGGACCCAGAAAACTCCAGTAGCTACAGACCTATTTCGCTGTTGTGTTACTTTTTCAAACTATACGAGAGACTTATACTCGTCAGAATAGAAAAAAATAACGACAAGCACCTCATCCCACAACAAGGAGGATTTAGACCCGGCAAATATTGCACCAGTCAAGTCCTCTCACTAACAGAACACATTGAAGAGGGCTTTGAAGAAAAACTTAGAACAGGGACTGCCTTCGTAGATTTGACAGCAGCCTATGACACAGTAAGGCACAAAACATTGCTCCGCAAATTATACGACACTCTCAATGACCGCCATCTGGGTAAGGTCGTATATTCATTAATGCAAAACAGACGTTTTTTGCAGTAACAACCTACGCCAACCGAAACTGCCTTAAAAACAATGACATAGTACTACCTGCAGAGAATTCCCTGAGACCCAATCCCTCTAAAACCCAATTCTGCACGTTCCACCTTCGCGCAAAGGAAGCCAAGCGAAAACTCCAAATTGCGTGGAATGGTAATACATTAAAACACACAAACCAACCTATGGGAGTAACTCGGGACCGGTCTCCCACCTACAGATAACGTTGCATAAAAACGAGAGGGAAACTAACAACTAGAAACAACATACTCAGAAAGCTAACGGGAAGTAAATGGAGCGCAGGAACAAATCCCGAACACCACAAAATTGACTAAAATCTAGGAAAATCTTCCTCGGAAAAGTGCAGGATAAACCGCCTGAGTATTTTCCTCTTCCCCAGGTTCATTGGACCGGCCAGTCCCTAGACCTTAAAATGTGGAAAACTATGAATAGGATAAGAACGGGGGTCGCTCCAGTAAAATCAAACATGGAAAAATTGACCAAGATGATGTGAACTGTGGAGAAACACAGAATATGGAACACCTTACATGCAGAAACTGTCCTCATAGATGCACCCTCGAAGATGCATATCACAGAATACTCCATCCCAAGATTTGGATAGAGTATTCTGTAGCCCGATACTGGGCCGAAATTTTATGAATGACATGTTCGGACACGATAAACTAAAGTAAGTACTAGTTCTCAGACTATGGCTGTCGATGACACTGTCAAAAACTAACAAAACCGAAATTGAAGCGAAAAGTGAACAACCATACACATTTTTTCTCAGTAGTAAGCGGGCAATGGCAGTAATATAGATAGTTATGCGTCAAAATATGAAAAAAAATATCAAATCTTATGAATATTACAATTTTTATTAAAGTGAATTCTATATAAATGATTCTGGGTGTATACTCTATAAGCGATGATTATCCTGTACATAAAAAGAAGCTTTTGAAGAAGACCCAAGAAAAGTTTTAAATGAAATCCCGAATACTCACGAAATAATATATAGAGGAGATTATGTCTCGAAACTATTTTATGGTTTTATATAGAGGAGACTTTAAAGCTATAGCAGGCTTTAAAGCTATAGTAGTAAACTGGGCGAAAGTCATAAATATGTGTCAACACTATGGCTTAAAGATTTTAAATGGTGTTTTTGAACATAAAGACATACATCAATTCACCTGGTATCAACACAAGAGGGATCTAAAATTAATAATAGACTACATAATAATAAGAACATATTAAACTCAGAGTGCAAGATGTAAAGGTAAACAGAGTGTGCTTCGGATCACCACTTAGTAGTAGGGAAGATCTACACATACCTTTTGTGAAACGACAATATAGAAACAAACGGAGAAAAAAAACATTGTTCTACTCGATATTAGACAACGAAAATACACGTCTAATCTAGACCTGGAGACTAACACAAAAATTGAACGAAACCCAGCAACCTACGATGGTTGAATATGAGCATAGAGGTAGGCAGCAAAAGAAACTTTAGGAAGACAAGATCCAAAAACAAAAAGATCTTATTGGTGGGACCAGGAAATCGAAGAGAAGATCAAGAAAAAGATGAAACTGCATGAAAAGGTATTGCAAAATGGAGACAGAAAAACAAAAATACAATATAAAGAGTTCACTAGAAAAAAGTGCGAATACATAGACAACCATTTAGGACGCACAAAGAGTTCAGTATCAAGGAGAACCATATAAACTGTTAAAACAACGTTAGATCAAGTATGGTATTATATTTGACCATTGACGAAACATGGATAAAGTACTCCGAGAATCTACTGACGACTGACGGAAAAAAAAGTTCCTACAAACAACAACAAATATCAGCTGAAGGAAGAATATAGCTAAAAATAGAACAGAAGGGAGATACAGTTAAGAGGATGAAATTAAGCCTAACTTGCTCAATTAAGAAACAATAAAAAGATAATTAATTACTGAAAACCAAAAAGCAATCAGTAGCTAAGAATAAAAACGAAGAAGAAATAGGTTATGTGTGTTTATGAGCTGTTGATGACAATGGCACAAATATTCTAATTTGAAATTTAAATATGACATAATACATTTATTAACCAATAATTAGTTTTGTATGGTATATACTTAAATATTTTATCAAGAAAAACAGCTGTAGAACGATAATTAGTATTTATAGTGAAAATGGAATCCCATAACTTTCCACCTCTAAAGAATGACCGTATTCTTAAAGCTGCAAAAGGTGAAAAGCCTGACAAGATTCCTATATGGATTATGCGACAAGCTGGAAGATATTTACCAGGTAATATTCTAATATATAAGCGAGTATAAGTTTTGCAGATCAATGTGTATTCGTCATTGTTTTTAATGTTTTAATGGGACTGTTCTCAACAATATAAATAAAAAACTAAATATGGGACAATAAAGGGACAAAATAATCTAAAGAATCTTCTTGTTCTTATCGTGGATGATTAAATATAAAGTGCTACTGAACTTTTGATGCAAATAGAAGTGAAGAGAGGGCAATATTCCAACTTACAAAGAGGAAACGTCCAGACTCCTTAGTGCAATAAAGCTCAATTTCATGCCTACTCTTGTTTAGGTAACATCAATAGCTCACACCCATGAATGAATGGACTCTTTATTGAGCCTTCATAAATGTATGGCACAGTTTTAACTGATTCTTTACCATAGAATAGAGTTCACTGACTATTTTGTGCCTGCTACTGTTATAACAATCAGTTTTTACATTTTTTATTGTTTTATTACTAATCTACATCTCAAAGTACATACATTATAATGAAAATAATACATTGTTGATTACAGAACTCATTGAGCTTAGAAATAAATATTCTCAGTTGATATGGGAACCAAATAAAAACTTTGATTCTCTACTATTTGACTATTTTATTTATAACAATTTTACTTTTATATTTTAGAATTCATGGCATTTCGTAAAGAACATACCTTTTTTGAAATTTGTCAGACTCCCGAACTTGCCTGTGAAGTTACTTTAATGCCAATAAACCGCTTTGATTTGGATGCTGCTATTATTTTCAGTGATATTCTGGTTATACCCCAAGCACTAGGCATGACTGTAGAAATGCATCCAGGAAAAGTAAGTAAACATATTTCATTACTGTGAATTAGGAATATAAATCTTCTGCAGGCAAGTTTACATTTATAGTAAACATTTTTAAAGAAGATGTAAGAACAAATGCTTTGGTCGAGGGTCAGGGCCAGTGGAGGTTTGGCTCTGTCCGAAAATTGTCAAATAATTTAGGAATATTTAGAATGACATATTAGTTAGCATTCAGTAATTGTTTTGTATATAGTGTTGAGTTTGCAGATCATTATCATCCTGCACTTATTATTAGTGTATCTCTGGAGGCTCCTGATTACATATGAGGAAAAATATGATTTTCTACATGCAAGTTATGAAAAGTTATACAAAGGGATTGTGATGAGTTTTCTAGGTTGTGGTCTTTATATAAGCAAAAAAGTAGGGACTGTTACATGTTGTTTATAGAAAATACTGAGGAATCACTGAATTACAGTAAAAAATATTTTTGGAATTTGGTTAATTTTAAGAGGAATAGTTTTGATACTCCAAGTTGGACTTTTTGCAGATAATCTGCAAAATCAGCTAGATACTGGTCAGTATGGTTTCCTGCCTGGTAGTTCAATATCTACTAACCTATTAGTTTATACTGATTACATTAAATGGTGCTACTGGTTGAAAAGTTATTTTGTGTGTCAAACTGTAGGGCTTTACTTTAACTGAATACTTTCCTAGCTCTGGAGTGTCCTATGGTTTCCATTTAGAACCTTTACTCTTGTCAGTTTTGCTGCAGGTCTTTGATATACTGTGAAGTCTTAGCATATAATTGGACATCTTTGCAAACTGGTGTGTTAATAACAAACATAATTATTAATTTTCAAAAATGTCAGGTGATCCAGTTTTATAGATCTCTTGGGCCTTTTTTTTATTCTTGACATTTTTAATTACAATTTGGAGGATATTTTGATTTAGAGTGTGGTGTTTCAGAGAAATTTGTCCTTTAATCTGCATATAGATCTTAAATACAACAAGGATGTGACAGCTTGGTTTCATTAAGAGATATATCAGAGATTTTCATAGGATTACATCTCTACAAGCTCTTTACTTTTCTCTTATCTGCTTCCAACTTGTAAATACAACTGTGATCTCCCTGTTTCCCTTTACTTAAGTATGTATAGAAAAGTTAGAGTGACAATTAGACAATTTTTACTGCTAGTTCAAATCTACTTGTATAAAACAAAAAGTTATTATTTTAACATGTTTTAGGGACCTGTGCTGCCACAACCATTAACCATACAAAATATAAAAGATTTAGAGGTAGAAGGTGCAGTTGGAAGATTAGAGTATGTAGGTAAAGCCATAACTCTTACTAGACACAAGCTGGATGGAAAAGTTCCCTTATTTGGATTCTCAGGTGCACCTGTAAGTTTTTTTCTGTAAGAATTGATAGGACTCTATACTAATGCATTTCTTTGTAGTGGACCCTTATGGGATATATGATAGAAGGTGGTGGTTCCAAGACACTAAGCAATGCCAAAAAGTGGCTATATAGCCATCCAGAGACTGCTCATGAACTATTAGACTTATTAACAAATATTATCATAGATTATTTAGTAATGCAAATAAAAGCTGGAGCTCAGATCGTCCAAGTTTTTGATAGCAGTGCAGAATATTTGAATAAAACTTTGTATGCTCAATTTTGCCTACCTTATCTACACAGAATTTCATCTGGAATTAAACAAAAATTGAAAGATTCTAATTTGGAAGAAGTTCCTTTGGTGAGTAGTGATTAAAGTCATATAATTGTAAATACTAGTTTTGTTTTTTGAAATAATACAACAATTTATATGGTTCACCAAATAACCAAAATTATTGTAACTAGTACTTAGTGCCACAGGAAAATTTTCTGTAGAAGTAAAAACAAATGATGTGATTAATTTTAAAACAGCAGTGACCAGTGTTTTACAAGAAAGACTATATCAAAAGAAACTTCACAAATAAACTTCAAGATTAGCAAATTTTCATAATTTGTTTATGATACTGAAAAAAGGGGATTGCTGCAGCTTGGATCTTTATAGATGCTTATAGATTTCTTCACTGTTGAAATTATAAGTAATGTAGCTATTAATTGTTGATACATTTATTAGACTGTAAAAAAGTACCATTGACCACCTTCTTGTATTTCTCGAGACCAGGTTTTCTAAAACAGTAGCTGATATCACACAATGTTAGGAAGTTAAAATAAAACTAGTATTTCATTTAATTAACAATATCTTTAGCTATCACTTTTAACTGATAAATCAATTGAACATTGAGTTCCGTTTACAATAGATTGTTTTTATGTCTCCTTTAGAATAAAATGTGATCTAAATAATAAATAATGCATATGTTTAGATAGATTTCCAGCACAAATCTTTAAAAAGTATTTCTAAAAAAATATTAATAATAGAGAATATTTTGTAGAGAATCTTATCTTATTTTAGGTATTGTTTGCAAAAGGAGCCCATTTTAATCTGGAAGACCAAGCTGAATTGGGTTATGACATTCTGGGCATAGACTGGACTGTTGATCCAAGTACTGTAAGATCCAGACTGAAAAATAAAAATATTACAGTACAAGGGAATCTTGATCCTTGTGCCTTGTATGCTCCGAAAGAAGAATTGGAGAAAATGGTAGCTGATATGATAAAATCTTTTGGAACTGATAGATATATTGTTAATTTGGGCCATGGCATTTATCCAGATGCACCAGTTGAAAGTGTTCAAACTTTTGTTGAAGCAGTTCATTCCATTAATATTTAGTCTATGTTTATTAAATTTTTCGAGACATTCTACATATTAACTGACATTTCATGTATTTTCTTTTTAATTAAGGAGCAATTTCAAAATGTAAATAACATATTCTATGGGTTAATACAGCTCTCTGTTAAGTCACTGTTGTTTAATTTGACAATAGGTATATTCAATTTTATTTAAATATGACATAATTTTTTGTACCTAGTCTTTGAGAATTGAAAAGAAGTAAAGACTTGTCATGAGGTGTAGCTTCTTATTGCAAATATGTCAGTATTTATAGACATCCAAATTCACTAGTATTTTTCTGTATACAAAAAGAGAAAAACTAGTGACACTTGGCACTGGCTCTGAAAAATATATTGATAACCAAAAATATTGTTTTGACTATGCTTGTTTTAATATCAATGCATTATCTGCATACAATATTTATCAATATGTAATTTAATCTCCATGCAAAAACAACTAATTTAAGTGAGTTCACTACCTGAGCCCATTTTAGTATGGCTCAAGATTGACTTAAAACACAAAACAAGCTTATGGACACTGTGTCGATACTAAAACGAATGTTTTTCTGAGCCAGACAAACTTCGGCCCAAGTATGTTTTAGAATGTGACTTTGCTAGTGTATTGGTTTTCGCTTATATATATCATTTTATGTAGTTGCGTTTCGAGTATTCGATTACGAAATCGAACTGTTTGAGCTGTTTAAATTTTACTCTTAAGTGTTGAGGAAAATGAACTAAATTAGCTGTTTGTTAGTGAAAACTCACTCGCTTGAGGAGAAAATTCAAATCAAGGAACTTGGTAGACCACTTCCAGATTTGAATAGAACAATTACGCAAAGATCTAGCTCTTCAAATTTTAAAAGCCGTGTAAGGAAGTTTAATAGAAATACAAATTAAAAAATAGCTAGATTTGTAGATGTGATCAACAAAATGCATTTTCTGTTTCGTGTGTTTGGATTGGGGCGATTCTACATGAACAAGAACCACTCTTCTTCTTTTTCTTCTACGGCACTACAGCCCAAATTGAGCCTTGGCCTCCTTTCTTGGCTTTCCAACCGGACTCTTTCCCTGCATTCTAGCATTCAGTGCTCTTTTTGGTAGCCTTTTCTCTCCCATTCTTTCACATGTCCGACCCATTGTAATCTTTGTACTCTAATGAAGTCTGACAGTGGTGCTTCTTTCTAAAGTTGATAAAGTTCGTTGTTGTATCAACTTCCGGAAGATTCCGTTTTCACTCACAGGTCCTAGTATTCTCCTCAGTACTTTCCTTTCAAATGTGTCGAGTTTGCTTTTAGATGTTTCTTTCAGGGCCCATGCTTCAATGCCATAGCATGCTATTGGTCGAATTAAGGTTTTATAGATTCTCATCTTTGTATTTCGGTGGACATTTTTAGACCGAAATATATGGGTGAGGGCAAAATAAGCTCTGTTTGCCCTCGTTATACTCTTCCATTCTGTTCCGTATTTCTTCATCTTCTGATCCGTCGGCATATATTTCTAGTCCCAGGTATGTAAACTTTCAACCGTTTCAATGTCATCATCGTGTAATGTTTTGTGGGACTATATTCCTTCTCGTGTGAATCATTATTTCTGTTTTCTCTGTGTTAAATTAAAGACCTAGCCTTTTTGTTGGCGTTTTTAATTCTGTGTATGTTTCCTCTGCTCTTGTTGATGTTCTATTCATAATATTAATATCATCCGATAAGCGGCCAGTTGAATCATTCGGTTGGTCAGTAGGTTTCCTAGTCCAGTTTGCATTTAACTAACCGCATACTCCAGAGCCAGGTTAAACAAAGTTGGGGCCAGCCCATCTCCCTGCTTTAGTCCCTGCGAAATTTTGAAAAAGTCTGTCCGGTGGTTTTGTATTCGTACACATGCAAGTTCCGCATAAGCATTCAACGTGAACGTCCACGCCAAAGTGAAGTTCCAGAAAAACCAAACAAACAAGGTCTAAATCGTGAAACGTGTCGCGAAAAACGGCAAACAGCGTAAAAAACGGTCGCGAAATCCTGGGGAACTCGCGAACGGATCCACGGTGCCGATAGTGACGCTTTCTGGACGTGAAGACCACCTGAAAATAAACAATAGATGCGAAATTGCCATGTGGAGGCGTAAAATGTGCATGTAAGGCGCCAAAACTGGTAATTAGCTTCAAATCGAACGGACGTGGCGCCAACCGGCCGATAAATCCTTGTATACCGGTTATTGACAAATAAGGGGGCAAGGAGATGTTGACATTGGTGCCTGTCTGGAGCTCTTCGCCGTAGAGTTCTTCCGAAATACGAAAGTGCACGAACACCCAGGTAAAGACACACACATACTACACACACTCTCTCACACACACACATACCACTCATTCACCCATTTCACACACTTACTAATTAAGTTCACTAACACAATTTCCTACACTTATCAATATATCCTATCCAATTTCCTACACTTATAAATTTTCCTCAAAATAATAAACACACCAACACCTTGCTAATACATACCTAAAACCTACAATATATCACGAACACGATCCAAACCCCGAAAACAGCAAGATCCCCCTCAACCAACGAAATCAGAAGTCGAATGGCAATCTGTTTCCGACTCCCAATCCTCTTCTTCGTCACACACCTCACACGTGTCAGTCAACATTGATGGACATGAACCAAGGACGCCACAGAAATGGAAGCAGGCTCTCAGTGAGATCTGCCACCAAAATCCTGAGGCGGCCAGCGAACACCTCACACCAATAGTCCACAAAATTAAAAAAACAAAAAACAGCAACACCAACCCCTGAAACCATCCGAAAAATCCTTCAAAATTTCTTTATGTCTGCTGCTCCTGATCAGGAACATATAAATAATATTTTTAGTTTCTCTGTATTCACAAAATCAAATATAATGACTCAGCTTATAGACAAAATGTTATTATGCAGAAAAAACATATAAAAACAGAACAGGTATATTTTAAACATTATTATAAACTTTATAAGATTCTGAGGTACATTCGAATTATCATTGCAAGGTCACGATGAAACGGAAAAATCGACAAATAAAGGATTTTTCTGCGAGAATTAGCAACATATTTAAAGATACCTCTAAAAGTATACAAAATGAACTATTGGACTGTATGCTTGGCGTTTACTATGATGAGGTGACTAAAGAAATTAACAAATCAAACTATGTACCTGTAATTGCTGATGAAACTATATATGTAGCTACCGAATTTCAGTTAGTTATTACGATATATTGTCTCCAATAAGGCAGTAGAAAGATTTTGGAAATTTGTAAATCCTCGGAAAAAAGTTAATAGCGAAAAGTTATGATGATATGTCAGTAATGAGCGGAGGTGTAAATGGGATGCAAAAAATAATTTATCCATTTACAAACTATATACATTGCTATGCACATCAGATGAATCATTTAACTGGGATTTGTTCTTTTTTTACTACATCACCTCAAAGAACAAAGGCATTGGATGAGATAGCTCATAAACGATTATCACGATCATCACGAGCTAGATGAAATTTTCAATCACGTGGAGTCAATACAGTATGAATATCGAAATGAGCTGATATAAGTCCTGGATATTTTAGATAATGACAAAAGTATTAAATTGAATTTAACGATTGAGCAAGCCGGTGCATATAAGCTTAGATTATAGAATAAAGATTTCATATTTTGGTTAACAGTTTTTCGTAAAATCATGCTCATGATTCATACTGACTCCTTTAAGGCTATACAAGATCTGAAAATATTTGAAAAGAACGCAAAAAATTCTTGATGAAATCTTCTTCTTCTTTAAGTGCCGTCTCCCAATCGGAGGTTGGATATCATCATCACTATATTTACTCTATCTACTCCTGCTCTGAAGAGTTCTATAGAACTGCATTTAAACCAGCACGTTTAATTCTTCAATCATGACACTCTCCTTCTTTCTATACTCCTTCCTCCTCTTATCTTTCCCTGTATTGTATATTGTAACTTTCTTATTTTTATTGTGTTTATTATTTCGCATTCTTTGCCCATTTCTCGCAATACTTCCGTGTTAGTTTTCTTCTGTGTCCATGCTATTCTAAGCATCCTCCTGTAACACCACATTTCAAAGGAAAACTTATTTATGTGTTCTTGCTTCAATGTCCAGCTTTCAAGTCCATATTGCAGAATCGAAAACACGTAGCATCTCAGTGCTCTTATTCTCAGTTCTAATCTAAGGTCTTTGTTGCAGAGAATTGTTTTCATTTTTACAAACACATTTCTTGCTATTTCTATCCTGGCTCTTATTTCGGTTATTTGATCATTATTGTCTGAAATCCAGGTCTGAAACATACATTTCCCACATGTATGTTTGTCGGTATATTTGTTGATATTATCTTTGATATTATCATGTATTTGGTCTTTTTTATATTCATTTTTAATCCATATTTTTCACAGAAACTGTTTATTTTGTTTAGCAGTAATTGGAGTTCTTCAGCAGAGCATGCCATAATCACGGTGTCATCTACATATCTTATGTTGTTAATAGATCTTCCGTTAATTACTGTTTCTTCACTTTGAGATAGTAATGCTTCTTCAAAAATGGCTTCACTATATACATTAAATAGTATCTAATGGGGACATAATACATCCCTGCCTAACTCCTCTCCTGATTTCAATTTCTGGACTGGGTTCGTTATCTATTACGATTTGTGCTCTTTGATTCCAGTAGAGGTTTGTTATTATTCGTAAGTCTCTATGGTCTATAATTTTTGTCTTTAGAATTTGGACTAATTTTTCATGTCTTATTGCTTCTATTTAACTATTGTCCGATAAGTAGATAGTATTTTCTCTGAAATGGTCTTAATAAATTCCTATAAAGTTGACTGCATTCCATTGTAAAATTTAGTTTGAACTTGAGTTTTGTTGCAAGAGTTTGTTTTTGCCAACTGGAAACCATGACCATCTACAAGCAAACGTTGTTGTGTGAATAACCCGGACGTTTTTTGCTACATATGTGGCGAGTACATTTTAATAGGAACGTAGAAAACCAGTTTGTGATTTTATAAAAACGGCATATCAAGCCTACTTTCGTGTTCATTTAGGAAATCAAGATAGATCGTGGGCTTCACATGTAGTATTCAAAACTTATCTTGAAAACTTACAACAGTGGACAAAAAGACAACGAAAATGTTTAAAGTTTGGTGTTCCAATGGTATGGAGGGAACCAAAAAATAATTTTGACAATTGCTTTTTCTGTCTTGTAAATATAAAGGGCATTCATCGTAACAATCGACATACGTGGACATATCCTAACCTGGATTTAGCAATAAGACCAATTCAACGTCAGCTTGAGCAGATACCCATTCTAATATTTAGCAGTCTACCTAAGTTACCAGAGGATAATGTCAAAACTTTATCTGACGAACTACAGACTAATACATTTGAGGAAAACGACACTGTTTTTGAAGGGATTCAACATGTCCCGAGCGCTTTGCTCGGGAAGAGCTAAGCGATCTTATCAGAGATTGTTACGCAGAAACAATCAAGTTACTTAATGAAGAAAACCTAGACATTATTGTTAAGCTCTTTAACGACATCTACGATACGGGCCAGATTCCAAAAGATTGGCTTCGATCTACATTTATCGCCCTACCAAAAACACCACGTGCGAACTTCTGCAAGGACCACCGACTAATAAGCCTAATGAGTCACTTTTTAAAACTTTTCCTGAGAATACTTCACACTAGATTTTTTAAGAAACGTGAAGAGGTCAGTGGATGGAGTCAGTTTGGTTTCAAAAATGGACTTGGCACCAGAGAAGCGATCTTTAGTATGCAAACATTGATACAGAATTGTTTAGATCAAAGAAAGGATGTTTTTATCTGTTTTCATCGATTACGAGAAAGCATTCGATAATGTAAAACACGAATTGATGATAAAATACCTACAAGAGCTGGGATTGGATGCAAAGGATATAAGAATCATCGCCAATCTGTATTGGAATCAGACAGCAACAGTACGTCTTCAAAATTCCAACGAAACAGAAGATTTCTCCATTAAAAAAGGAGTAAGGCAAGGTTGTATACTGTCCCCGATGCTGTTCAATTTATACGTAGAAAAAGCCTTCGCAGAAGCAGTGGAAGACTCTAATAAGGGTATTAAAGTTAACGGCATATTTATTAATAACATCAGGTATGCCGATGATACAGCCATAGTGGCAGATAACGTCGAAGATCTACAATGCCTTTTAAATGATCTAACTCTTGCAAGTGAAGCTCGGGGTTTGAAAATAAATATCAAGAAGACAAAATCAATGATTATAAGTAGAAATGATTACTCCAACGCAAAGATATATGTCTCTGGAGAAGAAATCGAACAAGTCAGGCAATTCAAATACTTGGGATGTTTGCTGAATGAGGGTTGGGACCCCGAGAATGAAATAAAGAGCAGAGTTGAACAAGCCAGAAATGCTTTTTTGAGGCTTCGTAAGTTTCTGACTGATCGCAAATTGGACTTCAACCTCCGATACAAGATGCTTAAGTGTTACGTGTGGCCTGTTCTCCTGTACGGAATGGAAGCATGGACGTTAAAGGCCAGTTCCATTAACAAACTTGAAGTGTTTGAAATGTGGTGCCTGCGTCGAATGCTCAGAATATCATGGACGGACAGGGTCAGAAATGAGGAAGTACTCAGAAGAGCGGGCTTACAGGATAGGGAACTTTTTAATTATGTAAAAAGTAAGAAGACTGCATACTTGGGACACATTATACGAGGAGAACGATATACTTTTCAGCAACTGATACTCGAAGGGAAGATAGAGGGTAGGAGAGGTCTCGGACTTAAAAAAATGTCATGGCTGCGCAATATTCGACAATGGACAGGAATCCACAGCTATGAAATGCTTCGCAATGCTGCTAAAAACAGAATTATTTAATCCAGAATATTTAACATCTCACCTGACAAGACGATGTACGGTGGACGCCTACGCAGAAATGCACGGCACCTTAAGAAGAAGAAGAACCTTTCAAAGGATTCTTATTCATCCAGACACCAAAATTACATACTACCATAATAGAAAAAAAAGATCTTCTGCCTTTTTTTTCTCAGCAAGATGATATGATTTTGTGTAACAATATTAAAGGACTGTTAGAAAAAATAGGTGTATCGGAGTATACACCAGATCACTTTCGTCTTTTTATCGACAGTTCCAAACAAAGTTTAAAGTGCATCTTTGCTTTTTCTTGCTTTTATTAAAGCGAAGTTTTCGATAATATTTATATTTAATTCATTTAGCAGATCCTCTTTAATGAATAATAACTGCTAAGGAGTTCAAAGTTTCTTAGGAAATTGCATTTCTTAAGTAGACTTTTTATAGTGTCGAAAGAGAGCGTTCGCCACTTGCATTTGCGACCATTATGGAGAAAAAAATACGCAGACAAATATTAACGTTTGAAAATGAATATATCAATTTATTTTCGTAACAATTCTAAAGGAGTGTCTATTGTTAATTGGAGAAGAGACGTTAATAAATGCTTTAAATGAACACGTTCTTGGGGAAAATGCTCGTCCAAATCCTCCTTGTATTTTTGTTGTATTCGTTAGTGGATCTGAAAATACCTTCATTTTACGTAGTTTTTAGTTTAAAGAAAAATTCAAATGCTCTTCAATATAATTTAGAACTATCAGATCGGCGAATAATCTCCGACTTAAGATTGTCTATTATAAAAACATAACATTGTGTTGGCGTTTTTTTCTTTTTGGCTTAAACTTGCCTCCAAATTATTTTCTCCTAATTGCAATTTTTTTTTATGCAATTTTGATCTTCTTCTCAGCATAATTCTCGTTCCCTGTTGACAACATTCCTAAGGCCTCGTAGTGATCAAAACGATCACGTAAGAAATCAAAGTAATCTGCTAAAGATGATAATAGATGAGCGGTTGTGTTTAAATCCATATTTTTCTTTTGTACTGCTTTATTCATCTCATTAACTTTTTGTAAGACGTCAAGCTGTCTTGATGTCTCGAAATAATTTTATCATTCGCCGTCGTCGTCTCGACGACGAATGATAAAATTATTTCGTTTTCCAACAAATCAAGTTTTTCCGATAGAGAAGCTGTTTTAATTCCTACTACATTTTTCTCATTTATATCCGTTTAATACATATATTTTTTAATAAATATGACGTTTTGCCCTTACCTAAATTTGCTCGTTTAATAATATGATCTTTTAAAATTGATCATATTCTGACAATAGTTTCCAGTGAACCTAAGTAGTTTCCTTTTCGTTTTTCGCCAATTCTTTCATGAGTTGCTTTAAATGCCAATTCACTGGTAGCCAGAAACTTTATTACACTTATGGTTCTTTCTAGTACTTTAACCCAACATTCTTCCGTAGTGCTTATTTCCTTTTGGAGTTCTACATCAACTTTTCTTTGCTTTAATAAGCGAGTCGTATACATTTTCATATTATCTATATGATCATTGGATCTTTCATGTTCGTCAAATCTTTCCTTACTTTTATTATATATACATCGGTTTAAAACGTCTTTCGACGTTGTCCGATACCTAAACACCATCTCTTCCTATCTTCGCAGTCGTTTGTTGTTAAATTTCTTTCTCTCATGGACTTGTTTACGTCGTGTTGCCATTCTAATCTGGGTCTTCCTCTTTTCCGTCGACCTATCGGTTGCCATTCTACTACTTTTTTGGGGAGTCTTGTTGCTGGCATCCGTTGAACATGCCCATACCACCTTAACTGTTTGTTCTCTATATCTTGAAATATATTTCGTTCTATTCCCATACGTTGTTATTACATCATTTCTGATTCGGTCTCGTCTGGAAATACCTAAAGATCTTCTCATTGCATCCATCTCTACTGCTTCTATTCGCTTTTTGTTCTTTTCACTAATTCTCCATGTTTCAGCGCCATAAAGAAGAGTAGTTTTAATCATGGTCTCATATATATTAAATTTTCTTTCTTTCGTTATCTCTTTACTCCACAGATACCATTGAGACATCCTAAGACTTTCTTTGCTTGTGTGATTCGTTTTCTCTATTTCCCGTGTGTCAGTTCCTATATTGTCAAAGGCAACACCCAAGTAGTCATAGCTCTGACAGCAGGAAATATGTTGTCCGTTTTCGAGGTCTATGTTATCTGACTCGTTTCCAATACAAAGATATTTGGTTTTTGTTGTATTGACATTCATTCTCCAGTCGTTATATTCTTCTATCAGTTTTCTAAGCATGTACTGCATGTCTTCCCTGTCGGTCGCTAGTACTACCTGGTCATCAGCAAACTGGAGTGTATATATACATTCATTGCTAAGCTCTATACCCATCCTATGCACCTTTCTTTTCCATCTTTCCAATGCTGCTGCAACATATATCTTGAATAAGGTTGGTGAGATACAGCATCCCAGTCGCAAGCCTTTTGTAACCAGGAATTCTTCCGTTAGATATTTTCCTGTTTTTATCTAAGCCTTTGAGTCTCTATATAGTTCTTGTACAGCATTTATCAATGTGTGGTTGATGTTGGATCTTTTCAACGTTGTCGACAATTTTATTAAGGGGATGTTGTCATATGCTTTTTGCAGGTCTACAAAAGTAATATGAGTTTCTAGATTCTTAGCCGATCTTTTTTCTATTATTTATTTAAGACAAAATACGTTATCGGTGCACAATCTTCCTGCACGGAACCCGCTTTGTTCTTCCTCTTCATTGTGCTTATATTCTTCCTCCCTGCTATCATATTTCTCAAAATTCGTCCATACAGTATGCTCAGGGTGCTGGTTACCGATATGCCTCTATAATTATTACAATTCCTTTTGTCCCCCTTTTTGTGTATTGAGGACATGTATGCCGTTCTCCATTGTTCTGGTACTGGGTGTCCATTTAGACACTGATTGATCACATAAGTTCAGTTTTCAAATAGTTTATGAGTTCCATTATTAAACATTTTAGCATAGATTCCCTCAGGTCCAGCGGATTTACCATTCTTTAGGGTCATTACAGCCTTCCTTACTATTTCGATGTCTACCCTCGCTTCCTCCTCTTGTATATGTACTGACTGTGTTGGGGAGTCGCTAGGTATTCTTGTCTTGTCTCTATCAGCAAGCTTTCATAGTGATCTTTCCATTGTCTTGGTTTTATGGTGTGTATGCGTGCTTTGTCTTTTCCTGTATTTTTTACTGATTGTATAAAATTCCATACCTCTGTACATTGCTTCTCTCCGATGTATGTATTGATTTCTTGACATTTCTGATCCCATGTGTTATTCTTTTCTTGTTTTATCATTTTTCGCAGTTGTCTATCGGTTTCTTTGTAAGCTTGATGGTCTTCAGTATTTTTTATATTTAGCCATTTTAGATGCTATTCTTTTTTCTGTTTTCCCATATATTCGATTTCTTCGTTCCACCATATCTTGTTACTAATTTTGTTTTGCTGTATCCCGAGTGTCTCCTTAGAGGCCTAAATTAGTGTGTTTATTGTGTAAACTAGCAATAATATTCTCGTAAATATCTGAAAATGTTTGTCTCTCTATTTCTCGTAGTTTTTCATCCAGTCGTCGTTGGTATGTGAGTGATTTCAAATGATATCAGTATGCACTTTGGGTTAGACAGATGTCGTGTAATAAATATAGTCAAGGGAGAGGGTTATCCTGGAGGATTCGATATGCAAAATAGCCAAAACATCGAGGCTATGGGCGAAAATGACATGTATAAATATCTAGGAGTAAAGCAAGCGCGGAAAATTGATCATAAACAAATGAAAATCGAATTAACATCAGAGTTTATACGAAGGGCAAAACAGCTACTCCGCTCACATCTTAATAGTAAAAATTTGTTTAAGGCATTAAACACCTACGCATTTTCCGCGCTTAGCTACTCATTTGGGATTATTAAGTGGACTATAACGGATATAGAGACTCTTCAGCGAAAAGTACGAACACACCTCAGAAAGGCACAAAAACACCATCCTTGAAGCGCAGTAGAAAGAAAGAATTACCGCGGTATTTAGGAGGTCGAGGACTTATGGATATAAGACAACATGTAGAAAAACAGATTACTAGTTTAGCTTATTTTCAGGTGCAGTCGGAGACATCTACTCTTCATCGCGCGATTTGTGCAGTAGATGATACAACACCGATCAAACTGAGGGAACAAGAAATGCGCATAAACCATCTTACCAAGAATGAAAAAATGCGCATCTGGATGGGTAAACCTCTGCACGGGCGACATCCGAATGAGGTCAGCCAAGACTATGTCAATTTAGCGTCGAACTATTGGTTGACATCAGGAAAGATGTTCCCTGAAACAAAAGGTTCATTACTTGCCACTCAGGATCAGGTTATACCAACCAAAAATTACCTGAAATATATTGTCAAACACCCTCAGGTCCAAAACGACAAATGCCGATATGGATGTCAAGCCCAAGAAACCATCCAACATCTTACCGGGGGCTACCAGGCATTTGCTGCAACTGAATATAAGGAACGGCATGACTCAGTAGGGAAGATCCTCCACCAAGAGATTGCTTTTAAACTGGGACTTCTACAAACAAACCATCTCCCATATTATCAATACGTTCCTGAGAGTATGCTTGAGAATGACAACTACAAGCTATAATGGGATCGCACTGTGCTCACAGACCAAACTGTAGCACATAATAGACCAGATGTCGTGCTAGTTAATAAACTAACGAGACAAACAACATCAATCGATGTGGCGATACCTAACAATAATAATCTGCGTGTTAAGTGCAATGGAAAGATCGCCAAGTATAGAGATCTGGAAATACAAATAAGAAGACAATGGAGAATGGAAAGTACCCAGACGACATACTATTATTCTTTTTACCACTGGAGTCATCCCGAAAAACCTCCTAGAAAACATAAAGAAGCTGTGTCTAAATGAACATCTATATAAGATCATGCAGAAAGCTGTGCTACTTTCGATGTCCAGATGCATGCGAAAATTTTTGGGAGATACACCGACGTACCAAGTCACCTAGGACTCGATAACATGGAAAGAGTCCCACCCGACCTCAATCCTTTTGATACCGTAGGTATCTGGGATGAGTGAATTTTCCCATGGAGGGAGTGTGAGCCGTATGGCTAAATCTAAATCTAAAGCTAAATCAGAGAACGTGAGAAACATTCTTTGCACCAAAAAATTGGCCATAACAATAAAATTAAAAGCACTAAAACATTAAATATAGTCCCCGTTTATGTATGGCTGCGAAACGTGGATACTCAAATACGGCGATATCAACAAGTTAAACGCATTTGAAATGTGGCTGTACAAAAGTTTTTCCCTGTCGTACTACCTAGCAAAGATATTTAATTTTCTTTGGAATGTGCTGGATAGAACATTACCGTATTTTCTTCTTGCCATAATTAGGGGAAGGTGGGGTAATGGCGACACCTGAAGCTTTAGATCGATATAACACATTACTGAAAAGTAAATATATAGATTTAAATAATGCATTATATTGCTGGACTAATTAGCTCATTATAGGTGTAATTAGAAATTTATATTCACACTTTCATAAGAGTTATTTCATACTAAAGAAAAGATTAGCAAGTGTCGGCATTCCCCACCATACTGGGGTAATGCCGACACTGTTGGTGGGTAATACCGACATAATATTGAAAACTTAGAAAATACTAAAATTATAACAGGAGACCTGCAGCAGGTTGAAAATAAACATTTTATTAAACTGAACTAGGAAAACATATTACAAAAAAATTAAAACAATTTTTATAAAAATCAAGAAAAAAAAATTATTTTGCACAAAAGTCACAGACATAATTTTCTGGTGTATCATAACCGGTACATTCGGAATGAGCCCAATTAGAACATAAAACACAACGATACCATAGTTCGTTTGCCCCAAACTCTCCACAAATTACACATACTTCTTTATTGGAGTCACAGTAGACATCAAACAATGTGTCATCGTCGTCATCATCATCGCAGATGGTTTTAATATCAATATCTTCCAACCAAGAGCTGGAATCGAAATGAATGCGTCTTTTGTGCGTTTTCTTTACTCCTTTTAAACCCACATTTTTGAGAACTGATTTACCCTTAGTAACTCTTTTAGATGTTTTCTCTGGTCTGTTCTCTTGACCTCTTTTCCTATTTTGTTTTTCTTTTTTTATATTATTTGCTTGCTCTTTCTTTTTTATCTTTTCTTCTTTTCTTAGTTTGGTATCTTCAAGGATATGTTTTATAGGAGTAGATGTCATAATAATAGAGTGTTGTTTTTTATTACCATTATCATTATTAGCCAGCTTTTGAGATGTTATTTCTGATAATGGTAAAGGCGACAATTCTACTATGCTTGTTTGAAAACTAGTGGATGGCTGTGGATCTGTATTGACCTCCAAATTATTGAAGCTAGTAGATTCATCAGTACCAATTTGGTCAACTAATTGGTCAATTTCGTGGTCAACTTTTCTTCAATAATGATGTGTTGGATAAGTTGAGATGGAGCAAAATCGTCTTCTGAAAACTTATTTGAGTGAAAAGGATAAATTCCAGTTGAGCTGAATCCTGATACAGCTTTTTCAATGGTGGCAATTTTCATGTAGGCTTTGTTAAATATTGACGCAATTTCATAAGGTGTGATTTTTTGGTGTAAATTATTTTTCATATAATAATCACATTCTCTGTTGAAACCATTTTTTAATGGGCTATAAAAAGCCACATCTAGAGGTTGTAGTCTGTGGGACGTGTGTGGCGGTATCGATATAACGTGAATATAGTTAGCCTTACAAAATTCATAATTGGTCAATGTAATATGACTACCATGGTTGTCCAGGACCAATAACAGAGGATCGTCTTCGGTAGGTTTCGCAATCTTTGCAAAATGTTGGAGCCATTCAAGAAAGAGTTTCTCATTAGACCAGCCATTGTCTGAACAACAATATATTGATCCTACAGGTCCATCTTTTTGCAAAAGGGGTGTCATACGTTTTCTGGGGAAAATAAACATTGGCGGTATGTAATTACCAGAAGCACTCATTGCACAGACGACAGTTACGTTCTTTCCTCTTTCCCAACTTGTCATGCTTCCAACCTGTTTTTGACCTTGTGGAGCAAGGATTTTTCCTGGCCGTTGTACAGATGATATGCCTGTTTCATCCATATTGTATATTCTACTTGCAGGAAATTTATATTTCGTTAAAACTGCATCAAGATTATTATAAAACAATTCAACTTCAATTTTATTAAAAGCACGTGCTCGATTTATGCTAGTAGCCTCGGGTTTTCTCAAGCTAATCTTGTGACGTTTTATAAAACCCCTTAACCAATCCATTCCTGCCATTTTGTTTTCCTTATTAAAACTATGTTTTACGGAATTTTTTTCAGTTAAGTCATAAGCTAACCGTCATAGCTCAGTAATCGTAATACCATAAAATATGTTTGCTAACAAAAGCACATGTTCAGCAATTTGCTTTTCTTGTTCGACGGAAAATACTGTTTTACGTCCTAAAACAGGTTTAGTTGACTGTTTAGATTTGATTCTGTCTATCAAAGTTGTTCGAGGTATGTTAAACTCTTTCGATACACTTTTTACTGATTTGCCATTCTGAACCTCTTTCATTGCATTGATAAGACTTTCTTCACTCCATTTAGCCTTTTGGGTAGTTCGTGGCCGTGATCGCACCATCTGAAAATAACAGAAAATATGTCAGTATGAGAAATCTACATAGTTAAAATATATGTGTATAAAAATTGTTCAAGGGGCAATACCGACACTGTCGATATTGCCCCGCTCGTACTGACGGTATTACCCCACTGAAGGATTTGGCAAAAAATATGTAATAGTTAAATAAATAATAAAGTTAGCTTTATTTAATTTATGCCACAATGTACTTTAATGAACAAGATTTAACAAATAATAAAGATAAAAATCAATACCCAATGTTTAGTTATACTTACCACGTGTTCAATAGAGGTTAGAAATTAGATGAGATTCGTAAAAAACAACACTTGTAGACGTACAAGGTCAACCTTTCACTTCAACTAACTAACAGCGACTGGCCGTAGTTATCATGATTGGCGCCACAGATTCGATGTATTTGGCAGCGTATTGGTATACATAGGAAGTTGGAAGGGGGGGTGTCGGTATTACCCATGGTGTCGGAATTGTACCATCTTCCCCTACTAGATCATAAGCATAGCCTGAACTTCTAAATAATGTATACATTAAACTGCATGTCACAAACCTCTGACTTGAACTACCACTACTAAAAATAAACTAGGTAGACAGAGTTAGAAATGAAGAGATCCTTAAACGGATGAATTAAACAACACAACCGATCCATATAATAAAAAGATGCAAGCTCGAAAACTTCAGTCACATTATGGGACACCCTGAAAAATATGATGTGATCATCTAACCATACAGGAAAATATCCAGGGTACACGTCATGAAAATATCATGATAGCGAATATTGTAGCCAGAATTATATTTAACTGTCTGTGATGGTTATGAAACTAGAAGAAGAAAAGGATATTTGTCGTTATATGTTATAGCCAAATGGACAGTGTTTTCAAATTAAATGTGTAATTGTTTCTTGTATCTATAAAATTAAAGTTAAATCCAAATGCCGTGTATATTCAGTTGTTAGTGATCTAATGACCCCACGTTTATAATTGACTCCCTTTTAAATTTCGTTGACCTGTAAGAGGTCGACACAGACACCTTTGGGAACCCCTGGTGTAATGCATTCTTTTTTGCGTTAAGATTAAACTTATTTTGACGCAATATCCAATGATTTTTGTAATACAATTTATTAAATTTTAAATTTAATAATTAATTATACAGTTGCCGAATATGGAATATCTAAAGTAAAAGTACGTCGGTGTCAATGACTAAAAAATCATATATATTTAGTGGCAAAAATCATCTCCTAGTTTAGAAACAATCCGGATGTCAATTTATCAGTCCACCAACGCTGTAAGAGGAAGTTAACCATTGGTCGGAAAGACACTCATGAGATATATTCTATATTTGATAAATAAAAAACTAATTTTAGTTCCATTTCAGTTCAGAATAAATTTATAATAACAATTCATGTGATAACGAGTGTCGAAGATCAATTGTAAACGTGTCAGTGTCCTCAAATCTAGTCGGCGGCTTTTGGTTCCTAACGAATTTCTTCATTTTTAATTTCTTCATAGATAACATTTTTAGAAACGCGGGGTTTCTCTCTTAATTACTCTAACAACGGAGTGAATAAACTAAGAGACGATTCTCAAGTGTTTAACAGATGTTTTTGGAGTTTTAGTGCCTCATGAAAGGAATATTTGTACATAGTGAACACATTGCAGTATCTCAACCGTTGTAACGGGAGTCTTTCAAAAACCCATCCTAAAATCGGATAATAAGGTTAGTTTTTCATAATGTCTGATTCATCCAAATTTATTAAATATATGTAACAGAATTTGATATCGATAAATGACTGATTCTCGCCAGTTTTAGCCAGGTTTTAATTTAGTAAATAAAACTTTACGATTTCCAGGTAAACAATTTTAAAAGACATTTATATTACTAAATAAGTATAAATAAAGTAGTTTCAAACTGACATTAACAGCATAATATTAGGCCCTGACAAAACTCATAATTTCTCTAAGAATTTTATTATGTCTTTAATATCAAAAAGCATATTAGTATCGATGAATCTTAGTCAGAATTATCTCTTTAACGGCCGATTTCATAATCAAGTTAAAGGAGACTTTAAATTTAAAGTTGCCTTTAACTTTAGATTTTCATTTCATAATCAATTTAAAGGATCCTTTTTATCAAAAGCCGACTTTAACTTTAAAGTGAGGATTTCGGACCTTTAAAGTTGTTAAAGCTTCCTTTAAAGAGTACATAACCTATTTTTTTTTAATATTTTAAATTTTAACAACACTGTTTGAGGTTAACGTAACTGCCATCCTACATTGCAAATTATTTTGTATTATAATAAAATTCTTTAAACTATTATACTTTAAAAGGCAATTATGCATAATTTTGAAACATCTAGTTCAAGTTCATCTGATGAGGAATTTATAGCGGTTAGGAGACCAAAAATTTATAGATTAAGAATGAACTATTTTGAACACTATGATGATCTGGATTTTTACCAAAGATTTAGGTTAAGAAAAGAGACAGTTTTATGCCTTCTACATAAAATAGAAAACCAAATATCTTTGCCTACAAACAGGTATGATATTAAAAATTTGTTGATATTAAAATAATTACAATGCTATTTATTTCAGAGGTGGATGCATTACTCCCATGCAACAAATTCTGTTGGCTTTAAGATTTTATGCATCAGGAAGCATGCAATTAAATGTAGCTGATTTTATGGGAGTGTCCAGAGCTTCAGCATGCAGAATTATAAAAAGAGTGTCATTTGCAATTGCATCATTAAGGCCACAATACATATATATGCCTAAAAATCACCAAGAGATGGAAAAAGCTGTTGAAGATTTTTACAAGATTTCTTCATTCCCTAGAACAATTGGTGCAATTGATTGTACTCTAATAAAAATAGATTCTCCAGGAGGTCAGGATGCAGAAATTTTTAGGTCCAGAAAATCATTTTTTGCATTGAACGTCCAGACAGTGAGTGATGCAAAATTGAAAATTAGGGATATTGTTGTAAGGTGGCCAGGATCTGTACATGATCAGACAATTTTTAATAATAGTAGGCTGAAGCATAATTTTGAAAGTGGTATGTTTGGCCATTACATGTTGGTTGGTGACAGTGGATACAGTTTAAAACCATATCTAATGACTAAATTGCAGCAAACATCAACACCGGCTGAGGATTTATTTAATGAATCAATCATAAGAACAAGGAATGTAGTAGAACGGCAATATGGTTTGTGGAAAAGAAGATTTCCTATACTCCGTTTAGGAATGAGACTGAAATTAGAAAATACCATGGCTGTAATTGTTGCAACAGGAGTGCTTCATAATATTGCCATTGATATGGATGACAATTTTCCTGAGAATGGGCCTGAAGATGATGCAGATGATGAATTAGAACCCATACAAAATAATGAAAATATGTCAGAAAACATAAGAACTTTACTAATAAATGAACACTTTGGTAGATTGTAAATATATTTATTAATAAAAACAAAATGTAATAAATTTTTTTATTTATTCATTTTCCCCAATTGTTTTTGTTTTAATTGTATGTCTAAATCCATTAATTTGATATTTTTTTCATATATATTTTTTTCTCTTTCTTCCTTAATTTTTCTTTCTTCCTCTTCTGCTTTATAATTCTTTTCTTCCCTTTCCATCCTTTTTCTTCTTTCTTCTTCTTCTGCTTTAAACGTTCTCAGGAGAAGTCTATATTTTCTCCTGTAATATCTTTCTTTTGCAGAAAAAACTGGATTTCTAATTGTTGGCAGCAATTTTTTGTTTTTGGGCGTTTGTAAATTAGTTGGAACATATGTACTCCAATTTGTTTTTTCCTCTGTTTTGGGTTTCTTTCTTAGTTTGTCAGGTATTTTTTCTTCCTACAACAAAATATATTATTTCATCATAAAATGAAATGTTTGCTTTTGGTGTTTAATGTATACAAATGATGTGTGGGTGGGAAAAGGGAGTGGAAGAAAGACTAAAGTAGTGGAAACCGGCCCTTGAAGACCATTGATTAAAGCTGAGTACAAAAGCAGAGTATTTGGAAGTTCTTTTAAAGACAGTATTTCAAATTCAAATAGCTTAGCTTGGATGGACAAGATCATGCAGAAAGTCACAGTTTTAGATATTTATGATTGGTGCTACAGAGGTAGGTAAGTATGATTCGTGAAAGGTCACCTTATAAGATTGGATAATGACAGAACACCTAGTGGACTTATCGAGAGAAGTCAGCATGGGATAACTGGAGGATAGCAGCCAGTGCCCGACTTGGGCTGTAGTGCCATAGGAGAGGGAGAGTATGAAATGAATTAAGGTGACTGAAGTACATGTGCTAAGGTAGCTGGGGTATATGCAGTGTAGATATAAGGACCATCTTATACAAAAAGCTGTGAGGTGTTTAGTCCTCGGCAGAAATAGAAGAGAAAGGCTGAAAGAGATGTAGTGGGTGACAATTAGTCAGGATATGGATGTAAAAGGTATTCATATTGATACAGCACAGGATACAAAAGTATGGAGGAAAATAATTAGAGACTCTGACCCTGCATATTGAGAAGGCAAAGAGAATGATGATGACATTCAGTTTATATAGTTTTTATTAATAACTCACCAGATCCGCAGAGGCATAGGAGTGATCAACTTCAGATATAATTATTTCAGCATCCTAAAAAGTAATGTTTAATTAGGAACATATAGTTTAAATTATTGTCATCTAAAATCTAAATTGTCAGGGTATCACTTAAGAATGATATCTGGAGATGCCTGAAATAAGAGACTTATTAGGTAGTTAAATGATGGCATGCACATTTTTAAAATAAGGGCTAATAAATATATATCAATTTGCCATCAGATTTTTACGAACTATAAAATGTCTACCCTGACAATCCTATTGAATTTGCACTTAAGTATTAAAATTTAATACTTACTAGTATTTGCTGATCCATTTCATCGTTATCTATATATATTTTTTCTTCTGAAGTTATTTTCTACAAAAAATGATAAATCAGATAATTGAAGGAAACAAATATTGATTGAATGAAAAATATAGTAACAATATTGGGTATAATATACAGTAGCTACAATACATTTCAGTAAAGTTATATGTAATATAAATAATAAAGCTTTATTATAAATATATGAAACTTTTAGTTACTAAGAGCTGGTTTCACCAACAACAAATAAATCAGTGAATTGTTATTTGTCTATTATAATTTTATTGTGATTCAATACCATTTTTCTCTGTAGCTACTACTGTGTGTATTATGACCAAATATATAATTTACTTACACTAGTACTGGGAATGTTTTCCCACACATAATTAGTTTTTATTGTTTCATCACTATCGAAAATGGTTTTCAAGCCCACCACTGTTTTTTTCGTTAATGATTCTTAGGGTTGCCTCAATCACAGGATCCTCTAAAGTTTTAATTTCAGGACCACCACCAGTGCCTCTTAAATATGATTTTTCTTTGGCCACAACTTTTCTTGTTCTCGTTTTAATATTATCATATTTATTTTTCACTTGTTCCACTGTTCTCCATACCACATTTTTAGCATTAAAATTAGTTAAAATTTTTTGCCATGCTTCTTCCTACAAAATATGAAATGCAAATGAACATCAACAGCTTGACTGTACATAGGTAATATATGATACTCAATTATTTAAATAATTTAAAGGATTTTTAACAAATGAAATATTGTACCAACCTTTTCTTTATTGTTTACTTTGTTTGTAGTTTTGCACTCTACTATATCTTTGTATTTTTCGATTTCTTGCAATAAACGAAGTTCCTCCTCTTTGCTAAAGTTTGTAGAACGTTTCTTTGATTTGTCCATTTTAAGTACTTAATTAATAGTAATAATTAATGATATATATATTATACTAATAAAAATAGTAGGTACCTAATATTAATAAAATTAGTGGTAAACTAGAATTAAAAAGTAAGTATTAAGTAATTAATCTAATTAAAAACAAAAGTAGAGTAATAATAATGAACTATAACTAACTAATGAACAAAGTAATTTTTAAGAAATTAATCTAATTAGAAAGAAAAGTATAACAATGATAATAAACTAATTAATTTTTAGAAATAATAATATTAGTTAGTAGCTTAAGTTAAAAGTAGTATTAGTATTAAAGTTAATAATAATTAAATTAAATCTGGATTAGTAATTAAGTAATAATAAGTAATTTAAGTTAAAAACCAACAATTATAAAAGCAAAATAATAGTGTATCGATCTGGTAGGTAGAATACAAACGCGCGAAATTCGGCAAAATGGCCAAAATGTATGACATTCAATGTCAATATTTCCATTTTAGTTCAAATACATTATAATCCAGTTTAACCAACAGTATAAAATTTCATTAAAAGCCACTTTACTTAAAGAACCCTTTAAAGCGAGTTATGAAATCAAATAACGTTAACAGCCACTTTAAAGGCGACTTTAACATAAAGTCTCCTTTTACTAAAGTCCACTTTAGGGAATCATTATGAAATCGGCCGTTAAACCTGGAGAACACTCTGAAGTAACACGATTATTCAGTTACATCTTGACATTTTTTCAAATTTACCTAAAACGGTTCTTTGCGTTACAACAGGTTTGTTTACATACAGTATAAAGTATAATTAATTTTAAGGTATTTGATAAGATGGATCGTGAAATTTTGGAAGAAACATTGTATTATTTATAATGCGGGTTGTCCTCTATAAAAGTTATATAGGCTAGAAAGCATATTTTAATTTAGCAATTTCAATTGTTCACCTATTCACAAGGTTTAAACTTTGAATCACTACTGTTCTTGGTATTTTTGAAACAAATGTTTTATATTGCATTTCTGAACAGAACCCTACTAGCACTGAAAGTTAATCTTCGTGAGCACAATTTAATCATACTATTTACATAGTTATATTATCAACAGTCTTGATAATATAATAATTTACTTCTCTACTTTTTTTTTGATAGCTTTGTTAGATTTAATTTTATTGAATATAGTAATTATAAGAACCTTGCCGAATACACGATTTATTATAATATAATTGAAAAGAGTGAGGTTTTTCATATTTTTGGCTCTTTTGAGTGGAAGTTTTCATTTTATCGAGACCAAGATGACGTGATAATATGGACTACCTCATAACGGCGCTACAGGCCTATTTCTTACGCCTATTTCTAACAAGTCTTGCTTTACTGCTTCCAACCATTTCTTTTTTGGACGCCCTCTTCTTTTTTTTCCATTTCTCCCTCCTTCAGTATTGTTTTAACATTTCGATTCTCTGGCATTCATATAATGTAACCAAGCCATATAGCTCGTGGGACTTGTATTTTGCCGTAATTGCTGCTTTTCCATACATCCTCATTCTTTCTTTATTTGTTCGTCTTCTCCAAATATTCTCTGCCGTCTTTATTCCTTCGCAGATTTTTGTAAGCCCTTTCTTTCCCAGATCTCTACTTTCTTTTCTTCCTGCTGATTCATAATCCACGTTTCACTGACATACATCACTGTGGGTCTGATTACTGTCACGTAGACTCGCAGTTTATCTGTTCTTGATATATTTTTTGCTTTCAGTAATGAATGTAGTGACCCTATCGCTCTGTTTCTCTTCGTTAATCTTTTGTCTATCTCTTTTTCTTCTTTTCCCGCGAGTTATAGTTACTCCTAAGTATTCAAATTCTGACACTTTTTAAAACTATAGACAGTCTCTGCTCCTTTCATTTTGATATATTTGTTATTATTTGCTTTGTCTCCTTTCATTTTTTTTGTTTTTTTTTGCTCTCGCTAGTATCACCATATCATCAACGTACTATCCAGTGCTATGCACTGTTCCCTGATATTGAAAATAGTCCTGTTTGTGCTTATATTTGATCTTCTTACGATTTGTTCTAATACTAGGTTGAATAAATTCGTTGATAGCGGATTCCCTTGTTTTAAAGCTCTATTCACTGTGAAGTCTTGAAAAGCTTCCTTCCATTGTTACCCTATTCATCGTGTTCCTAAGCGTCATTCTCACTAGCCTTATAAGCTTTTCTGGTATTTCTAATGTTCTCATGGCCTCATATAGCATCGTTCGATTTAGGGAGTCATGCTTATTTAAAATCGATAAATAGCATATGTAATCCTAAGTTTTGTATGTAGCTATTATTTTGTATTAATTTTAACATACTTATTTGATCAGTAGTTGTTCCTCCTGATCTAAAACCTTCCTGGTATTCTCCAATCACTTTGTTATCATATTTTATTAATCTTTTCCTACTAATTTTTGAAAGTATTTTATAGACTACTTCTAATAGTGCTATACCTCTATAGGTTTCCGTTTTGTCTCCTTTTTTATAGATAGGACAAATAAGAGCGCTATTCCATTGCTTTGGCATTTCCTCTTTTTACCAAATTATTAGTATCAAGTGAAATATTCTTTCCTTCAATCTTTCGCCACCTTCTTGGGAAGAAAAATCTCAACTGGGATACCACGTTCTCCTGCACTTTTGTTATTTTTTAGGTCTCTTATTATTTCTTTGACTTTATTCAGAGTTGGTTCCTCGCACGTCCCTTCTTCATCTTCTTGCCAATTCTTATTTCCTCAAGTTCCTCTTGTTGGTCTGTATTTATTAGATCTTCGAAATATTCCTTCCATCATAGAAGTAATCCTTCTTTGTTTCTGCAATACTGTGGATTATTCTTTGTAGTTTCTCTGGATTTCTTAACTTCTTGGTAGAAATTCTTTACCTCTTTGTTTATGTAGGCTTCTTCTATGTTTGTCAATTGCTTTTCTAGCTGTTCTCTTTTCTTTTTTCTGCAAATTCTGTTCACTTCCCTTCTTCTTGCCACATAGTTTTCGATCGCATTTTGGGTATTTTCTTTATCTCTTTGTCTTCTTCTTCTTTAAGTTCCATCTTCTATCGAAGGTTGGAAATCATCATGGCTATGCGGACTCTGTTGACTGCCGCTCTAAAATCTATCTCTTTGTAGTCGTGCCCTGTTTCTTCTTGCCAATTATAATTTTATAAGATTTTCTTCTTAGGTATATATTTACTAATCTCTACCTTTGTAAATTTTTATGTTGTGTTTTGCACGAAAATTGACTCAAATTATAATTTCTTCCATTATTTTACCAATGTTTGTATGATCTGGACCATTACTTGCCCTTGGTTGTCAGAGAAGCACAACAACGATATCGATATAACTTATAGTCCTTATTTTTACAGTACCACGGAGATAATATTAGTCCTTCCAGGATACCGGTCATTTGCATAACAAAGTCATGCCTTTCCTTACATTTAATTAAACTGTGGCGACTACTCAAGTAAAAATTTGAATTCTTTTTCTTTGTACCGTGTATCGTTATGATACGTTTTGTATAGAATTTCAAGAAACTTCATTTTTGATGACTTCCAGTGCATTGCTACATTTTCCATATAATTCTCGGAGGCCTCATTGGAAAATTACACTTACGCAGGGGTTTCTTACATAGGTTGTATGTGCGTATTTCTTGTTCCTGCTTTACTATTCTTATAGGTAGGTATGGTATACTACATACTACAGAGTGTATATCAATTTTCGAAAATATTCTAAAATATGATCCAAAAATAATCTGTATGTATTTGGATCCCAAAAGTTCATCCTTACTCGTTAGTGCGCCGACACATTATGAACTATAAAATGTGTTCCAATTTAAATTTTTTCCAGATTTTTTTTTCATAACCACCTTGATGCCCCAATCAGAATTTGCTGAGTTAACATATATAACAGCACTACAGACCCTAGAGGCCCTTAGCTTGGAAAGTCTTGACTAGTTTCTTTCACTTTTTTCGATTCTTTACTTGTTCTCTCCAGTCCTTTGTTCCAATTTCTTCTATGCCAGTTCGGACGGCATCAAACCACTTCCTTCCAAACCAGTTTTGTCACCTTTGTAGTGAACTGGGCAGAGGGCTGAGTGCTGTGTTCCATTGCTCTCTCAATGATTTGTTTATTTGCTGAATTAAACTTGTCTTAAATAGTGTGTACCTTATTTGGCTACATTTTATTGCAGCCATTATATTTCCTAAGAAAGGCAGAACAACTAGCCCTGTAAGTTTAATATAAACCTAATTTATTAGAAATAGAAAATATCAACAAGAAACGAAGAACAAATAATGGTGCAGGTAATCAAATAATCATGAAAGTACCGAAAAATAAAAATAATAATCAAGAATATACAAGAACTATTGTAAAGAAAACCAGAGATCTTTAAGAAGAAACGATTACAATAGATTACACAATAGGACGGCTCTTGGCATAACACACTGCGACCTTTTACAAATCTATTCTGCTTCCCTTTGTACTTAAACCTCCTCATCCAGCCCTATTCTCTTAATGAGGTTCTATGACCTTGAGAGGGATCTTTTCATATACACTGATGCTTCTTGTTTTTTGTCTCCGAGTTCTAGATACCGCAGCCTTGTTGACACAAGACGTGCAGAGTGGTTTTCTCTTCTTCTAGACCGAACCGACAAAAATCATCTCCGTTAATTCCTTACGACTCAAATGTTTGCTGAGTCTACAGTGTCCAGTCAGCAGCCCCACTATCACCCTGACAATCCTTTGTTTGTGGGTTACTTAGTTGGCTGTAAATTTAGGTGAATATCTTATTCTAAAGACTTATCTTGCACGCATTTCTCAATGGATGTTATTTTGAGTGTATTTGCAACTTATCAGCATTTTCATGGGCCTGGTAGCTTTTATGCTCTGGAATCCATGAATGTGTCAATCCATTCTGACTTCCAACCTGAGAGAGGGAATCTGAACTGTCCCACATAAGCCTTGAATTAACCTGCATATAACTGAGGACCTTTAGAGCTGCTTGACTATTGGAGTACATCGCGACTGAGTCATTCTGCACTTGGCGTTCGATTATTTCCATAGCACTTCTATAAATTCCTTTGTATAGAAGCAACTTCACCTTCATCAGTTTTGGAGCCGCCTGTATATCAACTTAAGTTTGGCATTATTGGCGGACCCGCTTCTCAATACTCTCTCTTTGGTACTATGATGTTAAACTGTCTATGTATATCATTGGATCATTCGGTCCACAGACATGCCCAGAACGACTCCTTCTTCACCTATGATATAACCTTTTGTTTGATTGTCTCCTTGCGTTATGCTTATAGGAGTCTGACCCTGTATTAGCCTGTGTACTATTGACCAAGCCGCTTTCTATATAAATATGTGCATAAGTTATAGGTTTAACAACACCTCTAACACATCCGTAGGCTGTTGCTTCTTGGTCGTGCCACTGAATCGTAGTTTATCATATGTCTTACGCATAACCAAAGGTTAATTTTTGGACTTCATTGGTCTTCATTTCTTTCCACTCAGTTGTATACACACATAAATGCACAAACTGTAAGATATAAGATGAAATACAACCAAAGAGTTTTATTAAAAAGACACAATGGCTTGGAAAATTAGTACAAATGGACCAAGTGACAGCAGTAATGAAAGTTGCATTCATAGGCGCCGGAAGCGGGGTGTAATTGCACCTCCCTGCCCGGAAAGAAAGTACAAAGCTATACATATATAGTTCTATATTTTATATTGGTTAACGGCATGTGAGTACAACTGTATAATATATTGAATGATATTATAATATGCGTACTTTCATTGATGCTTTTAAAGTAGCATATACGATTTCTTAAGATAGAATCAAAACGAGGAAAAACCAAAACACTTTCAAAAACAACTCTATTACACGATGTAAAAGAGAAAAATGTTGAGCAATGGAAAAAAAGAGAACTGGAATAGAAAACAAAATCTGTAAATATATCTGAGTACATTGAACTTTATAACACAATATGCGTACTCTCGTTGATAATTTTAGGTAGGTATATAGGTTTTGTATATTGAACAAAATCAGTTACCATTTTGTTACCATTTAATAAAAATATTTTCTTTGGGTGGCAACTCTCTATCTCAATGTATCCATCCGGTTTTATTATAGGGTAAAAATTTCTTATCAAATTTCTGGTGAAGTATTATCATTTGTTATCGCTGACAACCCACGTAGGTGGAATAATGACAAGAATTCTCGTGGGACACAAAAGAATTTAAATGAAAAATACTTTCGCAATAAATTTTGATTCCGCAAGGAGAGGGTAAAGAATTTATTTGGTCACTGCTTTTAGTTTAACGAATTCGAAAGGACGATCAAACTTTTTATCATTTTTAACTTTTTATCGCGCTTTTAACTTAAAAAAAAACTATCTGTTCTCTCCACCAAAAACTCCACCCACCTTCAACCCACTAAATTCTAATTTGAACTGAAATCTGTCCTTGGGTAAGAGATATTGGAGTAATTTTTCAACAGATTTGCTATATAAATAAAAAAATACCAAAAAAAATGAAACATCGAAAGGAGTCTTTAGAATCTTTGGATAACCTAAATAGCGTCCTAAACTGATACCACAGATTTACTTTACGCATGCAAACTACAAAATCAATGAAATTTTATTCTTTGTACGCAAAGTCTAAATCAATTTTCTTGGTATAGATTTTTTATGTAGCTATCTACTAACACATTTTTTAATACTTTAAGAATTGTGGGTACCTATTAGAAATAAATCCTCATGCGTTTCGGCTTTGCAACCGTTGATTACTTGAGTTACCATAACCAACAGACTACATTTGAATTCTTAGACTGTTGGTTTTCGCAATTAAATGCTTTGTACCTTGAGTTACCGTGATCAACAGTGACTTTTATTAATTATAAGTATTTGTTTTAGAAAACTATTGTTTGATTTAAACCTGTTTTCATTACAAAAGCCAAAATGTTAAACATGGGATCTGTTTGCGCTAAAACAAAGTGCACTGAAAACTGAAGCATTATTAAACATTCTTCTTAGGGTGCCTGTCCGTTCCGAACGTTGGCGATCATTCTGGCTATGATGACTTTAATGGTTGCTATACAAAATACAGTCCTCTCTCTCTATAACGATATGCAAGGGACCGGGAATTTTCATCGTTATAAGGAGAGATCGTTATACAGAGACAAAAAATTCGGTACTGTAATATTAATAATTATACTGTACTAAATAACCTATTTCAATTTAAAAAAATTATCAAATTGTACATCAGACAGATTTATTCGAGAATGATAAATACAGTAAACAGTAACAATAAATACAGTATAAAAAAATTACTGTACAATTAAAATATGTGTACTGTACACTAACAAAATAATATGCTACTGTAAAATATATTCAGCCTATATTACCAAAAAGGTCTGTCACCTTGGTCTGTTTCCTATTTCCTTTCCACAGAACTGACCTGACCTTGTTCTTTAGACGCATAGAATCTTTCATAGCACTCATATCGTCTTCCTGATTAATGAAGAATCGATGCAGTACTTTTGCCGCATCCAATGCCTGCTGAGGGGTCGGAGCTGGTTCCAGCTCTGCTTTCACTTCAGGGTCACTGTTTTCTTCTTATACATGAACTGCTTGTAGGATGTCCTTGCCAGAAAGTTCAGATGTTGTAGCCACATTTTCATCTTCTTCAAAATCTGTTAGATCTTCCGGTCCGTAGCTGATAGTAAGTTCAAACTCTCTGGCGCAAACATCTACTGGCAGGTCATCTTCATCATCTGTCAATCCTTGACCTTCCAGCCATCCTGCGTGTTTGAAGGACTGTTTTATTGTATTGCTCGTCACCTCGTCCTAGGATTTACTAATTATTAGGATGGCGTCAAGAATGTTTAGTTTAAGATCGTCATTGTTCTGAACCAATTCTATCAAAAGTGTTCTCATGTAATGGCTTTTCAAACTCTTGATGACACTTTGGTCCATGGGCTGAGGGACACTTGTTCTGTTTGCTGGCAGAAAACAAAGTTCAATGTTTTGGAGGTAGCACAGTACAGGATGAGCAGGACAATTGTCTACTAGCAGATTTTTTTCCCTTTAAGCTCGATATTCCACTTTCTTTATCACACTCTCGCAAGTCATCCACGCACTCTTGTTTGCTTTATAGCTCACCGTTAGATTTTTTTATGTTTTTAAAGCAACGTGGGTTTTTCGACTTCCCTATCACTAACAATTTTCGCTTCACCGAACCTGTAATATTAGCGGCCACTAAAACTGTAATGCGTTCCTTAGAGAGCTTTCCACCAACGCACTTTTCCGATTTAAATTTTAAATTTCTGTTTGGTGTCATTTAAAAAAACAATCCAGTCTTATTAGCATTGAAAATGTCATCTGACGCATATCGTGCCTTCAGTCCAAGCCACACGTTTTCTATCCAATCATCCGTTACGTTTTTGTTAACATCGTGAGCCTTTTCGCTGATTTTCACGTAGTTAATCTTGTGCCACAGCTTCCACTTGCTCAGCCAACCCTCAGAGGCCTTAAAATTCTCAATTTCAAGCTCAATTGCAAAAAACTTAGCTTTTGACCTGACCACAGACCCAAAAAGTGGAATATGGTTCATTCGCTGCTGCTGGAACCACTGAAACATAGCGCGATCTAAATCTTCATGCTGAGGTTTCCGTAACTTCTTCCTGCTACCGCCCTCCATTTCCGCTTCAAACCACTTTTTTCTGTCCTTCCAAATCGTAGCCACAGTTGACTGAGACAGCCCCGTACGGCGAACGACATCCGATTGCTTTTCACCTTTCTCTATTGCTCGAGTTATCGATAACTTTTCCTCCACCGAGAGCACTTTACGCTTTTTCGAAAACATGTTTACTGTTAATACACTGATACACAACTCAAACTGGAAATGAAAAGTTGTCAATAGATGACAACATTTGTGTGATAACAATTAGTCATGCCTCCCGAACAATAAAAGCGAGTGACTTAACCCTCTGATGAGAATGAGTAGAATGGGATTCCGAATTCCTTAAGCACAAAGCAAAACAACCGCTGAACAATGACATTACCTTATGAGAAAGAATCAATACATTGTCCTTATGACGAACCAACCAACGTTTACTATTTTCATCGTTATAGAGGAATTATCGTTATATAGGGAATCGTTATAAAGAGAGACTACTGTAGCTGTTTTGATATCTTTCTATACCATGCTCTCAGGTTAGCGAGCCAGAATATTCTTCTTCGTCCTGAGGCCCTTCCTCCTTCAATTTTACCTTGCAAAATGCATTGAAGTCGCTCGTATCTGCCCTGGTTTCTCATTATATGTCCCAAGTACTGCAGCTTACGGCTCGTCAACTTGTTGACCACATCCGCGGTTGTGTTCATCCTCCGCAGTACTTCTTCATTGGTGACTTTGTCTGTCCATGGCATCTTCAGGATCCTTCTGTATAACCATAGCTCAAAAGCCTGGAGTTTCGATAGAGTTTTCGCCTTCAATGTCCACGTTTCTACTCCGCACAGAAGCACTGAGTACACGTAACATTAAAGGAGACCTATTTTTGTTTCTAGGGTGAGGTTATGGCTCTTGAACACAGAGCTCATAGTCAAGAATGCACATGTTATTAAACATGAACAATTACATAACAGGAATTTAAACAATGTGAATTTAGTGTTGAAGTTTTTCTTTGATAAAAATTGTGTCTAATGTGCTTCGCCATTGCGATCTGAGCAATACTCAATACTACTGCCAATTTTGAGTTTGTCTATAGCCGCTCGAAGCTACTTCATTTGGTTATTGAAGGAAAAGTGTTTGTTAAGAGAAGTTCAGGAAGATGACATATTTCCTGGCTTCATAACTTAAGAACGTGGTTCAATTCGACATATTGAAGTAAGTTTTAGGTTATGAAGCCAGGAAATACGTCGTCTTACGGGGCCTCTCTTATCCAACACTTTTCCTTTAATAGGAGTAAACCATACATATCATTATTTTTCATAATATGACAAGTACTCCAATTTCCGGTTTTTTATCATGATGAGCACTTCACATTTTTTACCCATTCTGCGGAGAACTTCATAATTCGTCACTTTATCAACCCATGAGATCCGCAGTATCCGTCTGTAGCGACATATTTTGAAAGCATTCATCATCTACATAGATGCCTCCGATAGACAAACTTCCACTTTGTAAAGCAAAATTCTCGACTTTTAAAAATCAAACTCATTTTAATAAATTCTTAATTAGTCTCTGCTATGCATTGATTTATCTCTACAGAATCATCCCATCGGCTATTTACGTTGGTATCCCGATATGTACCTATAGCTTTCGACTTTTTCAATTTGTTGATTGTTTGCCAGTAGCTAAGTATTTAATAATGGGGCTTTACTAATAATCATGTATTTTTTTATATGTAAGTCCAGACCATATAGTTGTCTCACTTCTGTTATAGTAAAGACTTTCTTTATTCACTAGAATTATTAGTGTATACATGAAAAAAAAGAGGGAATAGTATATATCCCTGTCGAATAATAAATCTTATGGTCTTCAATTGTGCACTCACCCGAATCTATCCAACGTATTTTGTTTATTCTTATGATATCTATAGGGAGCATTTTCGTTTCTTTAATAGCGTTGAGAATTTTGCTACATTGTTTTTACGTTCCAGGTACACATATTGGTACTCTTAATAAGTCCTTATTAGTCACAGTTGGCTTCTGAAACTATTTCTGAAATTGATTTGCAATCATTAATAAACTAGATCCATTTAACCATCTATTCCCGTATGACTGAAGAAAATTCAACAATTAAGATTTTTTCTTGCGTTGTAAGCACCAGTTTAAATAATTTTGACACTATACGAACAAAGAATCTATAGAGATAACACGAAAACTGTTGTCACTTAAGTCACTTGATGTGATTATATTTCACAAGCTTCCTGATTTTAGTGTTATTTGTTTTAGCGCAGGCCGTATGTGTACCACAAATTTATATTGTTATTGAACCACTTAACTGGACTATTCTTTGGTTTCTTCAGTAAGTCAATGACTGTTTATCTGTTTAAAATAAAATTGTTAGTTATTCATTTAGTATAATATTTTCTGATAAAAGATATATTGCGTGATAATATTTTGTTAATGTAAATTACAAATTAGATTTGGAACAAATGTTATAGAGAAGTTAAGTAAACGATAATTTACATTATCTAAGAAAATATTTGTATCTTGAACTCTTCAATTAAGTTCAAAGTATATACGATTTTTACTACTGTGTTTTGTCTATGAGTGCATACTAATAGAGATCTATGTAGTACTTAAAATATTTCTTAAACATTGAAAAGTAGGGTAATTTTTTTAATATATATATATATATATATATATATATATATATATATATATATATATATATATATATGTATATATATATATATATATATATATATATATATATATTATATATATATATATATATATATATATATAAGGATCACTCAGACGAGTGGTGGGTTCTTATATCGGTCTCTAGGTGGAGAAATAAAAGACAAAGTTGATAGGCTACTTTATCTATTTTGAAGACGTTTCGCTTTCGAGTTTTGAAAGCATCATCAGTTCATCTAAAAAATTATTACAATATGAGAACCACACAATCATGGAAACGATGTTAATTGTTACCTTAAAAAGATATGTAGCAGTCAATGTTATTAACAAATATGTGAATGAAACTAAGTAAATGGACATAGTACGCTGATCTTGTATAAACAGTTAAGCAACTAACAACATATATGAACTTGTACAAAAATTAGCACAGCAATTGACCATGTGGTCCAAAATAAATTCAATGTTATTTATGTTAATAAGTGAGAAAGAACCAAGAAAATCATAAATAACCTCCAACTATTTAATGGATATTAAACTTTGATTTTAACTTTAGGTAGCATTATAAGTAATATTAATAAAATTCTACAAAATAGTGAATATGAAGTTACCGATCAAAGCCTTATGGATGTCGCCGTGAAAATGGCGTTAGATGAAACAGGAACGAACTAACCGCAAAAAAGACAGCCAACCTTGAGGTCAAAATTACTTTTGACAGATCAACAAGGTGTAAATACCAACCCAGAATTTTGGGCGGTTAATTTAATTTTTTTTATTTTATAACTGAGTCTGGATGACTACCAGGTTGTAAAGGACACAACAGTGAAAAAAGTTGGTAGTGTACACACAACTCCCCTCACTAACCGGCCCAAATTTACAAACCGGAGATTTTCATTCAAACTCATAATAATGTAATGACGTTAATCATGTGGCAAGTTAAATAGCCAGGTGGTTAACGATATTATAATTTCCATACAGCCCAAGGTTCAATATACTTGGAGCTGTGATTTGTAAAGGATTCTATGAATCAATTACAATGTTTGTATTATTTTATATATAATTTAAAACTCTAATCAAAGAATTTAGTGTAATGAAATGCAATATGGGTTGCATATGTAATAGTAAAATTAAGTAAAGAAATTAAGTTATTTAATTGATATATTTATTTATTTTATTTCTATTTATGTATGTAAATTATTTTATGAAAAGTGGAAAAAAGTTCAACTAGTACACCTAATATGACATTAATGTAGTGAAAAGATTAAGTAGCCTAATTCTGCAAAATTAAAGCATGATATATCTGGCTCAAGTTACTTATGTCAGTTCTCTTATTCAATGCATTAGGATGTTTTAATATTGAACACATTTCCAAAAACTGTCTTTTCGCTAGATTGCGTTCAGTGGCAAGAATCTTAACTTCATTAAAATCCACTTCATGTTTTGTATTTATCGCATGTTGTGCTAGAGCACAAGTGTGTTTCGATAAGTTAATGTCGCTACGATGTGAAGTGAGACGACCTTTCAATGATCTACCAGATTGCCCAATGTAACAAAGATCGCAATTAGCGCATGGAATTTTATAAATTGTGTTCACTTGTTCCAAAGTGGACAAGGGTGTTTTAGTTTTAGAGAACAAATTTCTAACAGTTTTTGCATTCTTAACAGCAATTTTAACAGGTATATTATTTTGTTTATACAATTTAATAAGCTTCTCAGTAACTTGAGGGAAATATGGTAAGGAAGAGTAATGCGTGATAGTATTCTCAAGATCGGTATTATGCAGAACAGTGCTATTTATAGAATTATTAGAGATGTTTATAAGTTGGTCACCATCGGGTATGTCATAAATTGAGGATCCATAACTATGCGAATAAAGGTATTTATTGATGATAGAGGAAGGATATGAATTCTCTATTAGAATATTTCTCAATAACTTAAAGGATTCCCTTCGATTAATTGGATGTGTCAATTTATTTAATCTAAAGCTTAAAGCTTTTATCAGGTTTAGTTTGTATTTCATAGGATGACAGGAATGGTAGTTAAGGAACCTATTAGAGGCCATTGATTTTCTATACCAACTTGTGGTTAGGGTGTTATCTCCCATTCTGATGACACGCATGTCAAGGAAGGGTATACTATTGGTGGTAGTGTCCTCAAGTTCAACAGTGAACTGTAAATGAGGATCAAACTCATTAAAGTGGGATAGGGTACCCTGAACCTTGTCAGGTGGTAGGGCTAATAATAAATCATCCACATACCTTTTAATAAAAGGGATTTGAAAATCCAAAAGACCCAAACGGTCAGAAACCAAATCATCCAATACAAAGTTAACTAGGATGGGAGAGATTGAGGAACCCATAGGTGTACCAAATGTTTGAAGGTAAAATTTGTCATCAAAGACTAAAAAATTAGTGTCAAACACAAGTTGTAACAGTTCTGCAAATATATCCCAAGACACCGGGCAGTTAGGTTTGATAGAATTCCAATGGTTTTTTAAGGAAGTAATTACACTGGACAAAGGTAAGTTAGTGAAAAGAGATACCACATCAAAACTTACTAAAATGTACCCTTGAGGTAGTTGAAAATTGTTAATAAATTCACTAAAATTGAAAGAATCAACAATGTTGAAATCATTGTTGTAATTATATGATTTAGACAAGATGTCTGTTAGAAATTTAGCTATTTTAATATTAGGTGAGTTAATAGATGACACAATAGGTCTCATGCTCAACGTAGGTTTATGTATTTTTGGTAAACAGTAGAATCTTGGAGCATATCCATCATAATTATGTAAAGACTTAGCTAAAGGTTGATCTATGATCTTAATGTTTTTTAAATGTGTTATAAATTTATTTATTTTATTTGTGAATTTAGAACAAGGATTAGAAGATAGTGGTTGATAGTATCTATCATCATCTAACAGTGATTTACTCAAACTGAAATATTGATCTTTGTCCATAAGGACAGTAGCATTACCTTTGTCACTCGTAAGAACGAGAAGATTAGGGTGGGTTTTTAAAAACGATACCGTCTCCCTGTAAATCTTATCTAACTCTGATAAGGGTTGCCTAGGGCGTTTAGTGAAATTCAACAAGATGTTGTTCGAAGATGACCTAAGAGATAGAAGGTCGGAATTGTCCGCATGAGACAAAATATTCTCAACATCTGCTAAGATTCTACTAATTGAGTAGTCCTTGAACGAAGGTTGAAGGCCAAATTTAGGACCCAAAGATAACAGCTTCAGTATGTCAGGAGGAACCTCAATATTAGATAAATTCTTAATCCACTTAGGATTAAATGGGATTTTCTTGAAATCAGGTGTATCTAAGTTATTAAGTTTATTTTTAAGTTTAGTTATGGATTTATTATAAAAGTAATTAAATTTTCTATGTAGAGAAGCCTCAAAAGTGTCCAACAAATTGTCAGGTAGGTGACTATCCAGAAACGAAGTAACATTATTTATTTGAAAAGTTAAAGATTTAATATCTGTGTGAACCTTAGAAATATGGAAATTAAGCAATCGCACCCTCACCTGTCTATTCAAAGCTTGGCTTCTACGGTACAGTCCGTTGTCTGTGGAACTAGATGTCGATGTAAGGATGTTGGAGGTGGTGTCAACAATGAAACGTGGGATTTTCTTAGTTCTCCTACACTCAAGAAGGAAGGTTCTTCTAGCTTCGGCTGTTGCTAACTTTTCTGTAAGACTTGTCCATCTCTTCAGCTTCTTCACTGCTAGGTCTCCATGAATGCGTCTGGTGATACTTAGTTTCATTCACATATTTGTTAATAACATTGACTGCTACATATCTTTTTAAGGTAACAATTAACATCGTTTCCATGATTGTGTGGTTCTCATATTGTAATAATTTTTTAGATGAACTGATGATGCTTTCAAAACTCGAAAGCGAAACGTCTTCAAAATAGATAAAGTAGCCTATCAACTTTGTCTTTTATTTCTCCACCTAGAGACCGATATAAGAACCCACCACTCGTCTGAGTGATCCTTATATATATATTGGATTGACGGTCGTACTCCTTTTTCCGATATATATATATATATATATATATATATATATATATATATATATATATATATATATATACAATACTATTACAAGAATTACTATTAAACTCAACAGGCTTTCGGGTTGAACCGCATCGACACCGCTTTCGACATCCTCTTTGATGTCTTCTTCAGGACTTACGAGGTCTCAGTCTCTCGAGCCCTCAGACACTACTACACTG